>JBBHAA010002379.1:0-306569 GCA_037953035.1 Aquarana catesbeiana | reverse complement strand
AGCGGCGCATGCGCAGTTCCATGGTCGGCTCGCGGCCATCTTTTTTACGGGCACCGATGCCCATAACGGAGTTACGGGCAGCCCCAAAAAGGGGTTAAATCTACGGGTGTTAGGCAGCACTGTGGGGCCCCCTGCTGGACACCAGGCCCTCGGTCGGCACCCGAGTGACCTAATGGTCAGTCCGCCCCTGGATGGAACTGACTGAAGTCACGTGTTCATCTGTCAAAAACATAAATGTTGCAACCCATGCTGATAGAAAATTACTTACCGTTCACGGGGGAGGAGTTCTTATAAGTAGAGAAGAGGCAGTGTGTGTGTGTACAACAATCCTCATCACATATCTCAGGAAATGTATAAATAAGTTCGATGTCACCAGAGACCCCACTGAGAGCTGCTTATTCCTGGCATGGGTTTTCTAACACCCTGTGTGCAGGAGGCCCAAGTCTAATGGTTTTATGTCCCCCCTAAACAAGGCGTGGATTGCGCCGGGATAGAGGCTAAACTTATTTTATCTGTTGAATTTCTGGCTGATTTACTGCTATGAACATTGTTCAGTACCCTTTGTTTTTCTTGCTTTTTTTATTTTTCTACATTTTTCTATACCAGTGTTAAATCTGATCACACATTTTTATTCAAATTTAGTTTTGATCAAAATGCCATTTAGTTTTAGTCATCTCAATTGTTTTAGTCGACTAAATAACATAAGATTTTAGTTGACTAAATCTATAGTAGATTTAATCAACTAAAATGTAATGACCGAGATTACATACCTGTAGGTTTGCCGCCCATTCAGGTTTCACCCAGACAGTCCAGGTTTTGAGTCGGGTGCCCAAAATTTCAGGTTGCCTGAAACCCGGACACCCGACCGGGCGGCAGCCTTTAATGAACTCAGTGCGGCAAGTCATTGCGTAACCGCAGGGCAGCCTGCGACGGGTGCTGGTGCACAGGGCACACAGTCTGTGACCCCCTTTGGGATGGAGCCGGTTCAGAGGGGGTCGCGGAGTGTGTAACTTCTGCACTGGCACAGTGCACACACCTGTTATGGGCAGCCCTGTAGTTACTAAATGACCGGACACACTGAATTCACATCAGTGTGGCCGTTCATTAAAGGTTGCCATCCGGTCCCAGCTGAGTCGGGTTTCAGGGCATCCGACTGCAAACCCGGGCTGTCGGGGGGAAAACCCGGAAGGGTGGCAAACCTACAGGTATGTAATCTTGGTCATTATATTTTAGTTGATTAAATCTACTATACAGTGGGGACGGAAAGTATTCAGACCCCCTTAACCACTTGCCTACTGGGCACCTAAAACCCCCCCCCCCCTCCTGCCCAGACTAATTTTCAGCTTTCAGCGCTCTCACGCTTTGAATGACAATTACTCAGTCATGTAATACTGTACCCCAAATGATTTTTTTGTCCTTTTTTCATACAAATAGAGCTTTCTTTTGGCGGTATTTGATCACCTCTGGGATTTTTATTTTTTGCACTATAAAAGATGGACGACAATTTTGAAAAAAAAAAAAACGCATTTTTCTTAGTTTCTGTGATAAAATTTTGCAAATTATTTTTCTCCATAAATTTTTGGCCACAATTTATACCGCTACATATCTTTGGTAAAAATAATCCAAATTAGTGGATATTATTTGGTCTGTGTGAAAGTTATAGAGTCCACAAGCTGTTGTGCAAATCATAAAAAATTGATCACACCTGATGTACTGGTGGCCTATCTCTTTTCTTGCGACCCGAACAAGCCAGGAAAGTACAAATATCCCCAAAATGACCCCTTTTTTGAAAGTAGACATTCCAAGGTATTTAGTTAGATGCATGGTGAGGTTTTTGATGTCATTTTTTCCCACAATTCTTTGCAAAATGAAGATTTTTTTCCCCCCACAAAATTGTCATTGTAATAGGTTATTTCTCTCACATGGCATGTATTTACCACAAATAACACCCCATAATACATTCTGCTACTTCTCCTGAGTATTACGATACCACATGTGTGGGACTTTTTCCTATTACATTTTTTAAGGCCCTGGAGCACCAGGACAATGACACGTGGCACTGATATGTGGCACTGATGACAGATGGCACTGACGTCACTTTTTTTGTTTTTTACTCACGCTGCAGCGGTTAGCTCTCCCTCCTCACACGCTGTCTGTGTGAGGAGGGAGAGCCGGCAATATGAGATCATCTCTCATTGACCCCCCCGATCGCACTGTAAACGGCCGCTGTGATTGGCCATTTACAACGATCTGTGACTGGCTGTGTCCAAGGGACATGGCCAGCACAAAACTTCCCCAATGCACACCCGCGGGAGCGAGCATCGCGGAAGTAAACAGGAGGACGTCCAGGGACGGCCTCCCGGCAATTGGCGTCCGCGCTGTAGCCGTCTTTCGGCTATAGAGCAGGCGCGAAGGGGTTAAATTGGTCACTCTTATATTGCAGCCATTTACTAAAATCATTTAAGTTCATTTTTTTCCCTCAATGTACACACAGCACCCCATATTGACAGAAAAACACAGAATTGTTGACATTTTTGCAGATTATAAAAGAAAAACTGACATATCACATGGTCCTAAGTATTCAGACCCTTTGCTCAGTATTTAGAAGCACCCTTTTGATCTAATACAGCCATGAGTCTTTTTGGGAAAGATGCAAGTTTTTCACACCTGGATTTGGGGATCCTCTGCCATTCCTCCTTGCAGATCCTCTCCAGTTCTGTCAGGTTGGATGGTAAACGTTGGTGGACGGCCATTTTTAGGTCTCTCCAGAGATACTCAATTGGGTTAAGTCAGGGCTCTGGCTGGGCCATTCAAAAACAGTCAGAGTTGTTGTGAAGCCACTCCTTCGTTATTTAGCTGTGTGCTTAGGGTCATTGTCTTGTTGGAAGGTAAACCATCGGCCCAGTCTGAGGTCCTGAGCACTCTGGAGAAGGTTTTCATCCAGGATATCCCTGTACTTGGCCGCATTCATCTTTTCCTCGATTGCAACCAGTCGTCCTGTCCCTGCAGATGAAAAACACCCCCACAGGATGATGCTGCCACCACCGTGCTTCACTGTTGGGACTGTATTGGACAGGTGATGAGCAGTGCCTGGTTTTCTCCACACATACCGCTTAGAATTAAGGCCAAAAAGTTAGGGTTTTTTTTTAGCAAACTCCATGCGGGCTGTCATGCGTCTTGCACTGAGGAGAGGCTTCCGTTGGGCCACTCTGCCATAAAGCCCCGACTGGTGGAGGGCTGCAGTGATGGTTGACTTTCTACAACTTTCTCCCATCTCCCGACTGCATCTCTGGAGCTCAGCCACAGTGATCTTTGGGTTCTTCTTTACCTCTCTCACCAAGGCTCTTCTCCCCGATAGCTCAGTTTGGCCGGACGGCCAGCTCTAGGAAGGGTTCTGTCGTCCCAAACATCTTCCATTTAAGCATTATGGAGGCCATTGTGCTCTTAGGATCCTTAAGTGCAGCAGAATTTTTTGTAACCTTGGCCAGATCTGTGCCTTGCCACAATTCTGTCTGAGCTCTTCAGGCAGTTCCTTTGACCTCATGATTCTCATTTGCTCTGACATGCACTGTGAGCTGTAAGGTCTTATATAGATAGGTGTGTGGCTTTCCTAATCAAGTCCAATCAGTATAATAAAAGACAGCTGGACTCAAATGAAGGTGTAGAACCATCTCAATGATGATCAGAAGAAATGGACAGCACCTGAGTTAAATATATGAGTGTCACAGCAAAGGGTCTGAATACTTAGGACCATGTGATATTTCAGTTTTACTTTTTAATAAATCTGCAAAAATGTCAACAATTCTGTGTTTTTCTGTCAATATGGGGTGCTGTGTGTACAATATGGGGTGCTGTGTGTACATTAATGAGGAAAAAAATGAACTTAAATGATTTTAGCAAATGGCTGCAATATAACAAAGAGTGAAAAATTTAAGGGGGTCTGAATACTTTCCGTCCCCACTATAGATTTAGTCAACTAAAATCGAATCTACTAAAACTAGACTAAAACAATTCAGATGACTAAAATATGACTAAACAAAAAAAAAAAATGGCATTTTAGTCAAAACTAAATCTAGATCAAAATTTGTGGTCAAAATTAACACTGGTATTGAAAATGTAAAAAAAAAAAAAGCCAAGAAAAAAAGGTAACATTTTTGTAGCAGTAAAATCAGCCAATTCTACAGATATTCAACAGATAGAATAAGTTCAGCCTCATCATCCTGGAGCAATCCACTCCCTGTTTAGGGGGGGCATAAAGCCTTTAGACTTATGTTGCTCTAATAGGAGATTATATTTTTTATAACTTTTGAAAAGTGTTGCTTTTATAACCAATGGTTTGAAATTTGTGGCTCTGCATCTTTAAATTTCACAGTAAAATCATGACGTATTGTAAGATATCATGGAGAGGGGGGGGGGAGAGGAGGACTATACTACATGAAGAGGGGGGGGGGAGAGGAAGACTATAATACATGGGAGGAGAAGGGGGGGGGAAACCAACTACATGGAAGGAGAAGGGGGGGAACCAAACTACATGATGGAGAAGGGGGGGGGAACCATACTACATGGAGAAGGGGGGGGGGAACCATACTACATGGAGAAAGGAGCGGGAACCATACTACATGGAGAAGGGGGGGGGGAACCATACTACATGGAGAAGGGGGGGGGGGAACCATACTACATGGAGAGGGGGGGGGGGAACCATACTACATGGAGAAGGGGGGGGGGGGAACCATACTACATGGAGAAGGGGGGGGGGGAACCATACTACATGGAGAAGGGGGGGGGGAACCATACTACATGGAGAAGGGGGGGGGGGAACCATACTACATGGAGAAGGGGGGGGGGAAACCATACTACATGGAGAAGGGGGGGGGGAAAACCATACTACATGGAGAAGGGGGGGGGAAAACCATACTACATGGAGAAGGGGGGGAACCATACTACATGGAGAAGGGGGGAACCATACTACATGGAGAAGGGGGGGGAACATACTACATGGAGAAGGGGGGGGAACCATACTACATGGAGAAGGGGGGGGAACCATACTACATGGAGAGGGGGGGGAAAACCATACTACATGGAGAAGGGGGGGGGGGAACCATACTACATGGAGAAGGGGGGGGAACCATACTACATGGAGAAGGGGGGGAACCATACTACATGGAGAAGGGGGGGAGGACCATACTACATGGAGAAGGGGGGGGGACCATACTACATGGAGAAGGGGGGGGGACCATACTACATGGAGAAGGGGGGGGGGGACCATACTACATGGAGAAGGGGGGGGAACCATACTACATGGAGAAGGGGGGGGGGAACCATACTACATGGAGAAGGGGGGGGGAACCATACTACATTGGAGAAGGGGGGGGGAACCATACTACATGGAGAAGGGGGGGGAACCATACTACATGGAGAAGGGGGGGGGAACCATACTACATGGAGAAGGGGGGGGAACCATACTACATGGAGAAGGGGGGGGAAACCATACTACATGGAGAAGGGGGGGGGAAACCATACTACATGGAGAAGGGGGGGAACCATACTACATGGAGAAGGGGGGAACCATACTACATGGAGAAGGGGGGGGAACCATACTACATGGAGAAGGGGGGGGAACCATACTACGTGGAGAAGGGGGGGGAACCATACTACGTGGAGAAGGGGGGGGGAACCATACTACGTGGAGAAGGGGGGGGGGGAACCATACTACGTGGAGAAGGGGGGGAACCATACTACGTGGAGAAGGGGGGGGAACCATACTACGTGGAGAAGGCATAGTTGCCAACATTGTAAAAAAACAATGTGGGACACTTTTGTGGCTGTAGGCGGAGCTGTACAATAATTAGGGGGCGGGGCATTCATTTGTAGGGGTGGTCTAGTAAAAATATACAAGTGTGGCGCGCGAAACGCGGCAAAAAATGGGCGTGGTTTACGTGTCATAGTGGGCGTGGCTTAAATGGGCGTGGCTCAAGAGGGTGTGGTTAGAGTCTGAGATGAATGAGGGATGGGGAGGGAAAGGGGAGAGATGGAGAGGGAAAGGGGAGGGGGAGAGGGAAAATGACGGGACAGCAGCCCAGATCCTACACAATAAAAATATGTGTATTCTAGAAAGTTTAACAATCAGCAGATAAAGATACTCCAAACACCTGGTGTTAGCACTTCAATCATCCCGGCACCATGGTTGTTATGGTGTCAGGATGATTGAAGTGCAGTATTTCTATTATTACATTGTAATACAAAATTAAATCATTCAACTCACCATAATGCAGAATCAGTGGGAGCCCCGAGTGTGTCACCTGCCACCAGCCATCCGTCCTCGCACCAGGAGTCCCCGGCAGAGCCCCCCCTCGCACCAGGAGTCCCCGGCAGAGCCCCCCCCCTCGCATCAGGTGTCCCCGGCAGAGCCCCCCCCTCGCATCAGGTGTCCCCGGCAGAGCCCCCCCCCCCTCGCATCAGGTGTCCCCGGCAGAGCCCCCCCCTCGCATCAGGTGTCCCCGGCAGAGCCCCCCCCCCTCGCATCAGGTGTCCCCGGCAGAGCCCCCCCCCCTCGCATCAGGTGTCCCCGGCAGAGCCCCCCCCCTCGCATCAGGTGTCCCCGGCAGAGCCCCCCCCTCGCATCAGGTGTCCCCGGCAGAGCCCCCCCCCTCGCATCAGGTGTCCCCGGCAGAGCCCCCCCCCTCACATCAGGTGTCCCCGGCAGAGCCCCCCTCACATCAGGTGCCCCGGCAGAGCCCCCCTCACATCAGGTGTCCCCGGCAGAGCCCCCCCTCACATCAGGTGTCCCCGGCAGAGCCCCCCCTCACATCAGGTGTGTCCCCAGTGGAGCCCCCCTTACAAATTCCCACAGCGGTGCGCCCCCCCTCCCCTACCTCAGAGGTGTCCGCCAGTCTTTTCGAATACAGCATGGCAAAACCCCCGCCCCTTTCTATAACAGACTGGCAGCAGGCCGGGGGTAGGCGGAGTGAGGCGGGCGGAGCGGGGCGGAGGGTGGGCAGAGTGAGGCGGAGACGGAGGAGCTCCGTCTAGCCCCCCCCAGCCGTCTTCCTGAGCTTCTTCAAGATGGCGGCCGGCGGAGACAATGTCTCCGCCGGCCGCAGACCTCTAGCGGCGGCGGGCAAAATCAAAAACCGGATTTTTCGGGACATTTCCCGGGACACAAAAAATTTGGGTATGGAGTGCAAGTCCCAGGAAATCCGGGACAGTTGGCAACTATGAGAAGGGGGGGAGGGGGGAAACCATACTACATGGAGAAGGGGGGGGAACCATACTACATGGAGAAGGGGGGGGGAACCATACTACATGGAGAAGGGGGGGAAACCATTACTACATGGAGAAGGGGGGGGGAAACCATACTGCCTGGAGAAGGGGGGGGGGAAACCATACTGCATGGAGAAGGGGGGGGGGAAACCATACTACATGGAGAAGGGGGGGGGGAACCATACTACATGGAGAAGGGGGGGGGGGAAACCATACTACATGGAGAAGGGGGGGGGGGAAACCATACTACATGGAGAAGGGGGGGGGGAAGACCATACTACATGGAGAAGGGGGGGGGGGGAAACCATACTACATGGAGAAGGGGGGGGGGGAAACCATACTACATGGAGAAGGGGGGGGGGGGGAAACCATACTACATGGAGAAGGGGGGGGGGGGAAACCATACTACATGGAGAAGGGGGGGGGGGAAACCATACTACATGGAGAAGGGGGGGGGATAACCATACTACATGGAGAAGGGGGGGGGAAACCATACTACATGGAGAAGGGGGGGGGGGGAAACCATACTACATGGAGAAGGGGGTGGGAAACCATACTACATGGAGAAGGGGGTGGGAAACCATACTACAATGGAGAAGGGGGTGGGAAACCATACTACATGGAGAAGGGGGTGGGAAACCATACTACATGGAGAAGGGGGGGAAACCATACTACATGGAGAAGGGGGGGAACCATACTACATGGAGGAAGGGGGGGGAACCATACTACATGGAGAAGGCATAGTTGCCAACATTGTAAAAAAACAATGTGGGACACTTTTTGTGGCTGTAGGCGGAGCTGTACAATAATTAGGGGGCGGAGCCATTCGTTTGTAGGCGTGGTCTAGCAAAAATATGCCAAGTGTGGCGCGCGAAACGCGCGCGGTGAAAAATGGGCGTGGTTTACGCGTCATAGTGGGCATGGCTTAAATGGGCGTGGCTCAAGAGGGTGTGGTTAGAGTCTGAGATGAATGAGGGATGGGGAGGGAAAAGGGGGAGAGATGGAGAGGGAAAGGGGGAGAGGGGGAGAGGGAAATGACGGGACAGCAGCCCCAGATCCTACACAATAAAAATATGTGTATTCTAGAAAGTTTAACAATCAGCAGATAAAGATACTCCAAACACCTGGTGTTAGCACTTCAATCATCCGGCACCATGGTTGTTATGGTGTCAGGATGATTGAAGTGCAGTATTTCTATTATTACATTGTAATATAAAATTAAATCATTCAACTCACCATAATGCAGAATCAGCGGGAGCTCCGAGTGTGTCACCTGCCACGTCGCCTGCCACCAGCCGTCCGTCCTCGCACCAGGAGTCCCCGGCAGAGCCCCCCCCTCGCATCAGGTGTCCCCGGCAGAGCCCCCCCCCCTCGCATCAGGTGTCCCCGGCAGAGCCCCCCCCCCCTCGCAATCAGGTGTCCCCGGCAGAGCCCCCCCCCTCGCATCAGGTGTCCCCGGCAGAGCCCCCCCCCCCCTCGCATCAGGTGTCCCCGGCAGAGCCCCCCCCCCCCTCGCATCAGGTGTCCCCGGCAGAGCCCCCCCCCCTCGCATCAGGTGTCCCCGGCAGAGCCCCCCCCCCTCGCATCAGGTGGTCCCCCGGCAGAGCCCCCCCCCCCTCGCATCAGGTGTCCCCGGCAGAGCCCCCCCCTCGCATCAGGTGTCCCCGGCAGAGCCCCCCCCCCTCGCATCAGGTGTCCCCGGCAGAGCCCCCCCCCCCCTCGCATCAGGTGTCCCCGGCAGAGCCCCCCCCCCCCCTCGCATCAGGTGTCCCCGGCAGAGCCCCCCCCCCCCTCGCATCAGGTGTCCCCGGCAGAGCCCCCCCCTCGCATCAGGTGTCCCCGGCAGAGCCCCCCCCCTCGCATCAGGTGTCCCCGGCAGAGCTCCCCCCTCGCATCAGGTGTCCCCGACAGAGCCCCCCCTCGCATCAGGTGTCCCCGACAGAGCCCCCCCTCGCATCAGGTGTCCCCGGACAGAGCCCCCCCTCGCATCAGTGTCCCCGACAGAGCCCCCCCTCGCATCAGGTGTCCCCGACAGAGCCCCCCCTCACATCAGGTGTCCCCCAGTGGAGCTCCCCTTACATCAGGTGTGTCCCCAGTGGAGCCCCCCTTACAAATTCCCACAGCGGTGCGCCCCCCTCCCCTACCTCGGAGGTGTCCGCCGGTCTTTTCAAATACAGCATGGCAAAACCCCCGCCCTTTCTATAACAGACTGGCAGCAGGGCAGGGGAGCGGAGTGAGGCGGGCGGAGGGTGGGCGGAGTGAGGCGGGGCGGAGACGTAGAAGCTCCGTCTAAGCCCCCCCCAGCCGTCTTCCTGAGCTTCTTCAAGATGGCGGCCGGCGGAGACAATGTCTCCGCTGGCCGCAGACCTCTAGCGGCGGCGGGCGGGAAAAATCAAAAACCGGATTTTTCGGGACATTTCCCGGGACACAAAAAATTCGGGAATGGAGTGTAAGTCCCGGGAAATCCGGGACAGTTGGCAACTATGAGAAGGGGGGGGCCCACCATACTACATGGGAGAAGGGGGGGGCCCACCATACTACATGGGAGAAGGGGGGGGGCCCACCATACTACATGGGAGAAGGGGGGGGGCCCCACCATACTACATGGGAGAAGGGGGGGGGCCCACCATACTACATAGGGAGAAGGGGGGGGGGCCCACCATACTACATGGGAGAAGGGGGGGGGCCCACCATACTACATGGGAGAAGGGGGGGGCCCACCATACTACATGGAGAAGGGGGGGCCCACCATACTACATGGGAGAAGGGGGGGGCCCACCATACTACATGGGAGAAGGGGGGGGGCCACATACTACATGGGAGAAGGGGGGGGGCCCACCATACTACATGGGAGAAGAAGGGGGGGGGCCCACCATACTACATGGAGAAGGGGGGGGGCCCACCATACTACATGGGAGAAGGGGGGGGGCCCACCATACTACATGGGAGAAGGGGGGGCCCACATACTACATGGGAGAAGGGGGGGGCCCACCATACTACATGGAGAAGGGGGGGGGGCCCACCATACTACATGGGAGAAGGGGGGGGGGGCGGGCCCACCATACTACATGGGAGAAGGGGGGGGGGCCCACCATACTACATGGGAGAAGGGGGGGGGGCCCACCATACTACATGGGAGAAGGGGGGGGGGCCCACCATACTACATGGGAGAAGGGGGGGGGGGCCCACCATACTACATGGGAGAAGGGGGGGGGCCCCACCATACTACATGGGAGAAGGGGGGGGCCCACCATACTACATGGGAGAAGGGGGGGGGGCCCACCATACTACATGGGAGAAGGGGGGGGGCCCACCATACTACATGGGAGAAGGGGGGGGGCCCACCATACTACATGGGAGAAGGGGGGGGGCCCACCATACTACATGGGAGAAGGGGGGGGGCCCACCATACTACATGGGAGAAGGGGGGGGGGCCCACCATACTACATGGGAGAAGGGGTGGGCCCACCATACTACATGGGAGAAGGGGGGGGCCCACCATACTACATGGGAGAAGGGGGGGGCCCACCATACTACATGGGAGAAGGGGGGGGGCCCACCATACTACATGGGAGAAGGGGGGGGGGCCCACCATACTACATGGGAGAAGGGGGGGGGCCCACCATACTACATGGGAGAAGGGGGGGGGCCCACCATACTACATGGAGAAGGGGGGGGCCACCATACTACATGGGAGAAGGGGGGGGGCCCACCATACTACATGGGAGAAGGGGGGCCCACCATACTACATGGGAGAAGGGGGGGGACCACCATACTACATGGAGAAGGGGGGGAACCATACTACATGGAGAAGGGGGGGGAACCATACTACATGGAGAAGGGGGGGGAACCATACTACATGGAGAAGGGGGTGGAACCATACTACATGGAGAAGGGGGGGGAACCATACTACATGGAGAAGGGGGGGAACCATACTACATGGAGAAGGGGGGAACCATACTACATGAGAGAAGGGGGGGGCAACCATACTACATGAGAGAAGGGGGGGCAACCATACTACATGAGAGAAGGGGGGGAACCATACTACATGGAGAAGGGGGGGGGAACCATACTACATGGAGAAGGGGGGGGAACCATACTACATGAGAGAAGGGGGGGAACCATACTACATGAGAGAAGGGGGGAACCATACTACATGAGAGAAGGGGGGGAACCATACTACATGGGGAGAAGGGGGGGAACCAGTACTACATGGGAGAAGGGGGGGAACCATACTACATGGGAGAAGGGGGGAACCATACTACATGGGAGAAGGGGGGGAATCATACTACATGGGAGAAGGGGGGGGAACCATACTACATGGGAGAAGGGGGGGAACCATACTACATGGGAGAAGGGGGGGAACCATACTACATGGGAGAAGGGGGGGAACCATACTACATGGGAGAAGGGGGGGAATCATACTACATGGGAGAAGGGGGGAACCATACTACATGGGAGAAGGGGGGAACCATACTACATGAGAGAAGGGGGGGGAATCATACTACATGAGAGAAGGGGGGGAACCATACTACATGGGAGAGAGGGGGGGGGAACCATACTACATGGGAGAAGGGGGGGGAATCATACTACATGAGAGAAGGGGGGGAACCATACTACATGGGAGAAGGGGGGGGAACCATACTACATGGGAGAAGGGGGGGGGAACCATACTACATGGAGAAGGGGGGGGGAACCATACTACATGGGAGAAGGGGGGGGGAACCATACTACATGGAGAAGGGGGGGGGAACCATACTACATGGGAGAAGGGGGGGGAACCATACTACATGGAGAAGGGGGGGGGGAACCATACTACATGGCGAATTTTCTATGGGTACCTCAGTATGAGGATGTCAACACAGCGCTAGAGCCACGCCCTCCCTCCGCACGTGCATCGGTGCTTGGCTCCGCCTATCTGATTCAAGCTTGTTTCTCGTGTTCTTCTTTCCAATCTTCCCGCACATTGTACACTTCAGGATTAGAAGTAGGTGGCCGGAGGGGCGGGGAATTGTTTTCTGTACAATACCGGTGTAATGAATGGGGATATAGAAGCTGCCGCTGCTCTATGACACCCCCCGGACACCCGCCTGTCTCCTCTATAGGTGGTTCTCTCCCTTGGGGTGGAGAGTGATGAGAGATTTGAGTGATGAGATGAATGGTGGGGGGGGGATCTGGCGTGCAGCTTCTCCTCCTCCCGGTGTACTCCCCTCCCCCCTCCCTGTACATACCGATCTCCACCATCCTCACACACTGGGCTCCGGACATTTCCTCTCTTCACTCCTGTGATTTTTACCGCAGACTCCGCTTGTCAGTGAGCTCAGGGCGGGCTGGGCCGGGGATCCGGGATACGATCGCCCCCTGAGCCGCTCTGATCTGCTGTGCAAAGGCCGCTCTATCACCAGCTCAGAACCGCCCAGCAGCTCTTGACCTGCCGAGTCCACAATCCACAGTACTACTGTGAGCCAGCGGTGTCTGGGGTTTGTGTTTCAGAGCACAGCCCCGCCCAGCTCATCACGCCTGCACACGATTGGGTCCTTTCACACAGGATGGACCAGTGATGATAACAAGGGGATGGCTCCGCCAATCTCCGCTGAGCAGGAAGATGACAAGTCAGTCACACTGTGCAGCGACGGACCTGTCAGAGCGCCGCTCTCCCCTATAGGGGGATCGGATGATGATGAACTGCAGAGTCCGTCGTCACCCGATACGAAAACGGATGGAAAAGTAGGTTTTTCCAGCGATCACCTCTGACTAAAATTTGTGACCAGGAAGCATGTATCCGAGTGTCATGGAGGCGGGACCACCAAAGTGAACTCCTCCTCCTCCCTCCCCCTCTCTACAGCTAAAAAGAGTTCTATTTCTAGCAGCCTGTGCAGTATCTCACCCTCCTAGGTGGTATGATGTGGGCTCTCACTGGAATGCTGCAGTTTGGATGCAGTGCTGGTGTACTGGCAGTCTTCCTGCATGTTGCCCCTGATCCCATAGAGATCCCATAGAGATCCCATAGAGGTCCCATAGAGATCCCATAGAGGTCCCATAGAGGTCGCACATTTACTGCATGCTCAGAAAGTGCACAAAACGTCCTGCATGCTGCATCTTTGGTGCAATTTCAGAAAATGCAGCAAGAATGTGCAAAAAAATTCTGAGGGGCTGAGAAACCCGCCAGCACACCGGCACTGCAAGCCAAAGCGCAGCACATCAGTGTGCGCCCAAAGGCGTGTATTCACTTGCAGCAGGCACTGCCACTCCTCTGAAAAGTGATCCATGCTCAGGTCACTTTTCAGAGGCATTTGACAGGCAGTGAGGAGTTAATATCTAGTTTCCTCCCTGGCGGTTTTAACCCCCTAAATGCCAGTCCCTGCAGGTAAAGACACAGTTAACTTTGAACTCCACCTTATTTCCATTACTCTCTGTAGGTATTAGATGGGCTCTAACCTTTTATTTCCGCACATCTAATACCTAAGGGTACTTTCACACTGGGGTGGTGTGGGCGGTAGTGGTAAAGTGCTGCTCGTTTTAGTGGCGCTAGTGGGGTGCTTTTAACCCTCACTAGCAGCCAAAGAAAGCGTTAAAACCGCCCATGTTACATTCATTTCAATGGGCAGGGCACCTCTCCCAAACCGCCCCAATAATGCCACTTGCAGGACTTTTCAGAACTTCCTGCAAGAGCACCTCCCCAGTGTGAGGGCACTCGGGGCTTTCATACTGGGGTGGCATGAGAGGCCGTTTACAGGCGCTATTTTTAACGCTAAAACGCCTGTAAAGCGCCTTCAGTGTGAAAGTACCCTAAAGAGAGTTCTGTAAATAAGGTGGAGTTCAAAGTGAATTTCTACACCCAACTGGAGCCCCCCTTTCAGAAGATTTGAAGATAATATTAAACCCAGTGACTGGTGGACTTAGGCCACCATAGACAGACTGAAATTCTGCTGGTTCAGCAGAAATTTTAGTCTATCTATGTGCAGACTGATTGTACAGAATTCGATTGATCAACTGACTTCAGTACAACCAGCGTGTCTTTATTTTTTTGGCGATCACTCCTGGCTGCTATAGCTGCTGACAGTGATCACTGTATTCCGATGGCTGGGAAACTTTCACTTGAGGAGCACACACAGACACACGGCTCTTACAGAAGATTGGTAAATCAAGTGCCAGGCTTCCCTAGCATTACACCCGTGGGGCTGTGACCAAGTCTGGACACAGGCTCCTGGAAACACAGGAGGGTGGCCAGTAAGAGGAGAGCTGGGATAGGACATTACTTACCTCATATCCCTGCTGCTCCTAAACCTGCTCCACTGCACCACCAGGCCCACAATTCCCTTAATCTGGCCGGTACTCTGGCGTCCGCCTGCATGTGCTTTTCTCAGTACCCGCAATTGACACAGGAGGAGCCTGCACCCTGGTGAATCTGGTGGTCATGCCAGGGAGACAGCAGGACTTGCGTGTTTAGCCTGCTGCGCTCTCCAGAGATGAGAGGTTCCAGGTGCTGGCTAGTGCTGGTAGAGGCTATATGCAAATGAGAAAATCCGGACAGCCGCACTCCAGGAAATAGTAATCCAAATTTCTTTATTTTAAAATCAGGAACACATCAGATACAGGACATCATGGACAAAATGTACAGATCATAGACTAACGCGTTTCGCACTTATCCAAGTGCCTGCACAGAGAGAGAGAGAGAGACCACTTCACCACTTCACACTGCCTGCACAGAGATAGAGAGAGACCACTTCATACTGCTTGCACAGAGAGAGACCGCTTCACACTGCTTGCACAGAGAGAGACCGCTCACACTGCTTGCACAGAGACCGCTTCACACTGCTTGCACAGAGAGAAACCACTTCACACTGCTTGCACAGAGAGACCCCTCCACACTGCCTGCACAGAGAATGACCGTTTCACACTGCAGTGACCGCTTCACACTGCCTGCACAGAGAGACAGCTTCACACTGCCTGCACAGAGAGAGACCGCTTCACACTGCCTGCACAGAGAGAGACCACTTCACACTGCCTGCACAGAGAGTGACCACTTCACACTGCCTGCACAGAGAGTGACCACTTCACACTGCCTGCACAGAGAGTGACCACTTCACACTGCCTGCACAGAGAGTGACCACTTCACACTGCCTGCACAGAGAGTGACCACTTCACACTGCCTGCACAGAGAGAGACCGCTTCACACTGCCTGCACAGAGAGACAGCTTCACACTGCCTGCACAGAGAGAGACCGCTTCACACTGCCTGCACAGAGAGAGACCGCTTCACACTGCCTGCACAGAGAAGAGAGAGACCGCTTCACACTGCCTGCACAGAGAGTGACCACTTCACACTGCCTGCACAGAGAGAGAGAGAGACAGCTTCACACTGCCTGCACAGAGAGACAGCTTCACACTGCTTGCACAGAAGAGACCGCTCCACACTGTCTGCACAGAGAGTGACCATTTCACACTGCAAGTGACCGCTTCACACTGCCTGTACAAAAGTGACCGCTTCACACTGCCTGCACAGAGAGAGAGAGACCGCTTCACACTGCCTGCACAGAGAGTGACCAGTTCACTGGTGTGTTTGGAGTGGTTGTAACTTTGTATTGAATCCCGCAGCAGATTGCAAAGGCAGTGCAATTGCAATGTGGTGTAATGTGCATGGATCGCAGCATTTCCCACACTGCATAACTGTGAACCTAGCCTTTCTGTCCATATATTACCAATATGGGGAGAAATATTGGGCAGGAGTTTTATTAACTCAGAGCCCTGGCTGTATAAACATGGAAGAATCAGTAAAATGTGTCAGGACATTCTACAGCAGAATGTGGGTGTGTCTGTGTTACAAAACTAAAAAGAAACCTGGATGAATTGGGCGATGAGTATATATTTTATGGTATGTATAGATATATAATAAATATTATAGTATTTATAACATAAAGAAAATTACATTCACCACTAATGGTTGCCATCAGGACTGGATCATCCAAGGATTTCATTTGGAGTTTGCACTGCCTCTCTGCTGCAGTCCTACCACACATTCACCCAATATCTTCATTTACATTCACCTTCCACAACATTCTCCAGCCAACTCTGAATAACCCAGTGAAATCTACTGCTGAATAAATGACTACTAATCTGGGCTGGTGAATGATCCCGGATCCTTCCATTATTAACAGAGCCTGCATTCAGAGTCAGCTCATAGCCAGCAGGGGGCGATAATGAGAAATTTGTTTTTGTGTCATTATCAGAGTAATACGGAGAGAGAGAATATCACTCACCCATATAATGAAAATCATCACTAGCAATACAAGCACACCAATGAGAACCAGCCTCCCTCTGTATGACTCCAAATCTGTGAAAATGTAAAAGTAATGTACATACAATGTATAAAATTCATATACAGATATGCTAAATATACAATGTATCAGTCTGTATGGTCGGAGGTCATGTGACATCTCACCTGTATAATCCTCCATCAGGAGAGCAGAGAAGAGACAACATGACACAATGTTACTATTCTGTGTCACACTCCCACTATGATCATCTTCTATACAGATCAGATTATTCCCCCAGTAATTGCCCCTCTCACCTCTGATCTCCAGCCGGTATTCCCGGATCTCCTCACTGACCGGGTTTGTGATCCTGACCCGGAATCTCCTCTCGGCGTCGTCTCTCTGCACACTGGGGATAATCAGCATCCTATTGTCATCTATCAGCCGGTATCTTTCAGGGAGAGGCTCCCCGTCCACCTCCCAGGTCACAGCGCTCTCTTCTCCAGAGAACTGGATGCTCACAGCCATCTCCTCACCCAGCCGGCTGAAGTTACTGGAGATGTTGGTGATGAGAACCGGATCTGCAAGACAGTTACCTTCAGGCTGGGTTCACACCTATGCGAATTGGTTGTGGGTTTCCTTGCATCCAATTCGCATAGCAGGAGAATGTGACTGGCTCTATATAGAGCCGGTTTACATATCTCCGCAGCAGTGTTAATTTTGGCAGCAAATTTCGATTTCGTTTTAGTCTTATGCCCCGTACACACGGTCGGATTTTCCGATGGAAAATGTGTGATAGGACCTTGTTGTCAGAAATTCCGACCGTGTGTAGGCTCCATCACACATTTTTCCATCGGAATTTCCGACACACAAAGTTTGAGAGCAGGCTATAAAATTTTCCAACAACAAAATCCGTTGTCGGAAATTCCGATCGTGTGTACACAAATCCGACGGACAAAGTGCCACGCATGCTCAGAATAAATAAAGTGATGAAAGCTATTGGCCACTGCCCCATTTATAGTCCCGACGTACGTGTTTTATGTCACCATGTTCAGAATGATCAGATTTTCCGACAACTTTGTGTGACCGTGTGTATGCAAGACAAGTTTGAGACAACATCCGTCGGAAAAAATCCATGGACTTTGTTGTCGGAATGTCCAATCAATGTCCGACCGTGTGTACAGGGCATTATCTTAGGACTAAAATGGCATTTTAGTTTTAGTCCCATTTTAGTCTTCTTCAATTGTTTTAGTTTTAGTCGTATTTAGTCGATTAAAATCTCCAGTACATTTTAGTCAACTAAAACTAGTCGTCTGAAATCAAATAGGTGTAATTAAATTGTAATGCATTACTGAACATTTCTCTACAATTTCCAAACTCATTATATACTGCTGGAGTGAAACATCTAATATGTTATTATTTAAGGTGTTGAGGTATGAACATGCACTACAGGCCAGTGTTAATTTTGAAGTCAAATTTCAATTTAGTTTTAGTCTTATGCCGCGTACACACGACCGTTTTTTCCATCAGAATAAACTCTGACAGTCTTTCCGACGGCGTTCCACTGAAACGGACTTACCTATACACGATCACACCAAAGTCCATTCGTTTAGAACGCAATGACATATGACGGGACTAGAAAAAGGAAGTTCAATAGCCAGTAGCCAATAGCTGCTGGCTATTGCTATTGCGTCGTTTTAGGTCCGTCGGAATAGCATACAGATGAGCAGTTTTCCCGATAGGAACTGATTTCGTTGGAAAGATTTGAAACATGTTCTATTTCTAGGTCCGTCATAATTTTTGAAAAAAAAAGTCAGATGAAGCTCACACACGAGCGGAATGTCCGATGAAACAATTCCTTCGGACTATTCCTGCTGGAATGTCCGCTCGTGTGTACGCGGCATTAGTCTTTTCACTAAAATGCCATTTTAATTTTAGTCCCATTTTGACTAAAATGCCATTTTAGTTTTAGTCGTATTTTAGTCATCTCAATTGTTTTAGTTTTAGTCGTATTTTAGTCGACTAAAATAGTATTTATTTAGTCGACTAAAATGTTTTAGTCATTTTAGTCGACAAAATTAACATTGCTCCGCAGCAGGTCCGGTGCATTTTGCAGGAAAAATGTGGGTTTTTTTGTCCGTTTCAAGTCCGAATTCAGCCCAAAATTTGGGATGAAATCAGACCTGAAATGGTGGACCAGGACGCACCGGACCCCTGCTGTGTGACGGATCCATCTTCGGACACAGCTGATCACATGGTAAAGGGCCACTGTGATTGTCTCTTTACCCCAATCTGTGATCAGCTGTGTCCACTGGGGGGGCGTGGTTCTGGGAGGATGTCCATGGCTGCCCTCCCAGAAGTAGATGACCATGCTGTAGCCATCTTTTGGATATAGTGCAGTTGGAAAGTGGTTGAAGGCATTTTAAACCAAAAACAAAATGTAACATATTGCAGCTTACCAGTCCTTAGATGTAGTGGCAGCATACATTTTTTCCCCTTTATATTTTTACCAGGTGATCCTGCCTGTAAGTTTATTGTTTTTAAACTTCTTTAACAGATTAAGCTGTCCAGCAAAAGTGTCACTTAGAGGGTTGAGACAAACTATTTACCACTGATAGGGGGACTTACAATGATCAGCTTTTATTCATTTATGTAAAACCTTTATGCCAAAAGGGAAAAACAGTGGAACCTCGGATTGCGAGTAACGCGGTTAACGAGCGTTTCGCAATACAAGCACTGTATTTTTAGAAATCGTAACTCGGTTTGCGAATGTTGTCTCACAAAACGAGCACGATTCAGGCCGAAGCAGTGTGCAGTACCGCTTTTGGCCTGAGGTGGGGGGCGCCGGAGCCGAGCAGAGCCGAATGTTGCAGTTTAGAAATGCGCGGAAAGGGCAGAGTACAGCACGGCTGACCTCGTCAAATCTCGGGTAGGAAGTCTTTCGGAGGTTTGCCGAGGTCAGCCGAAGTGTCCTCGGCCCTTTTCAGACGTTTCCGAGGCTCTCCGGCGCCCCCCACCTCTGGCCGCATGCGGTATTGCATCCCATTGAAGTCAATGCGGAACAAATTATTTTCATTTCCATTGACTTCAATGGTAAAACTCGCTTTGATATGCGAGTACTTTGGATTACGAGCATTCTCCTGGACCGGATTATGCTCGTAATCCGAGGTTCCACTATATTGCTGTCTGTAATTGGTTAACAAGTGTTATCTGGAGTTCAGCTTTAATATGTTAAGGCAAGCTAAATCTGTTAGTATATCAGACACTACACTCCCCCAGACGGACAATGCTGCTGTCCAAAGGTGTCTCCATTGCTCCATCATCCAGAGTGGGGGTACTCTAAGACAGGAAGTGTGTTTAACTACTTGACAACCAGCGATGTACTGATACAGTATGTCTCTGGACTTTAAGTGGTTATAACAAGATGATGCCTGCAGCTCCTGTTTTTTACTATTTTTTAATCACTTTCTTGTAAAAGCAATCCTAGTGGCTAATTAGCCACTGGATTGCTTTTGCAAGAAGTGGAAAGGGACATCCCCCATCCATCTAACACTGCTTTCTTGAATTCTTCCATCCCACTGGGAGGTCAAAGCAACCAGCTGGCACTTCCACTGACTGACCATAGAGGTAATCAGAGACTGGAACAGCTCCGATCACCTTTATGATATAGGAATTTGGAAATGATGAGCATTTAACACTTCCAGTTTCCCCGAATGTAAACAGTGCAATTTTTAAATGGCAAAAAGCATTGGATTACACAGATTTTGGTCTGATCATATGCTTTTAACCACTTCCCATCCAGGCCAATTCTGACATTTCTCTCCTACATGTAAAATTCATAATTTTTTTGCTAGAAAATTATGTTTTTTTAGCAAAGACCCTAGAGAATACAATGGCGGTCGTTGCAACTTTTTATCTCACACGGTATTTGTGCAGCAATTTTTCAAACACTTTTTTTGGGGAAAAAACCTGTTTCATGCTTTAAAAAAAAAAAAACTCTAAAGTTAGCCCAATTTTTTGCATAATGTGAAAGATGAAGTTACGCTGAGTAAATAGATACCTAACATGTCACCCTTCAAAATTGCACACGTTCGTGGAATGGCGCCAAACTTCAGGACTTAAAAATCCCCATAGGCAATGCTTTAATATTTTTTACAGGTTACATGTTTTGAGTTACAGAGGAGGTCTAGGGCTAGAATTATTGCTCTTGCTCCAATGTTGGCGGCGATACCTCACATGTGTGGTCTCCAATCTAAAATCCCAGAAGCGATGTCACAACATCACTTCCAGTTTACTCGGCTGCCAATGGCGCCGATTTTAAAAAAATGACAGTATTCAGAATCGCAGTTTTTGGTGATCTGAATACTTTGAAGTGCAAAGGAGGGATTTGGGGTCTTTTAGACCCCCCCATCCCTCCACAAAGAGTACCTGTCACTGCTTATTACTGTCACAAGGGACATTTACATTCCTTGTGAAAGTAATAAAAGTGAACAGATTTCTATTTTTTTTTTAAAGGGACAATGTAAAAAAAAATTATTTTTTTTTTAGAAGCGCCTCCATCCCCGCATGCTCGTGCAGCAAATAAAATGCATACGTAAGTCGTGCCCACAAATGTAAACGATGTTCAAATCACACATGTGAGGTATCGCCATGATCGTCAGAGTGAGAGCAATAATTCTAGCACTAGACCTCCTCTAAAACACTAACCTGGTTAAGTTAAATTTGTTTAAAACATCACCTATGGAGATTTTTTGGTACCGTAGTTTGTCGTTATTCCACGAGTGTGCACAATTTCAAAGCATGACATGTTACTATTTACTCAGTGTTACATCATCCCTGGTATATCAGTGCCCCCGATAGTAGAAAAGTTATTGATGTACGCGGATGACACCCTCTTATATCTTAATGACCCTCATCAATCCCTGGCGGTGGCCCTAGAGGTCATGGAGTCATTTGGTAGGTTCTCGGGTATCAAAATAAACTGGGACAAATCAGTGCTGTTCCCCTTAAACCCGATAGCACCCCCCTAATCTACCGGCCCCTCTCCAATGGGTAGACAAATTCAAATACTTGGGTATATATGTCCAAAGAAACCTGCCGTATTATTTGGAGGGCAATGTGCATCCAGTTCTACAGGCGTTCCTTCAAAAATGCAATACATGGAAGACTCTACCACTCGTACCAGTGGGCAGAGTAAAACTGATAAAGATGTCCTTTATCCCTAAATTTCTCTATACGTTTAGACATACCCCTATTAGTATCCCTAATTCCTTTTTTAATAAACTTGACCAAGCTATTGGATCTTTTGTATGGTAGGGCTCAGTCCCCAGAATAGCTAGGTCCACGCTCCAGCTCTCGCCATCGGAGGGCAGCTTGGCACTGCCTAACTTCAAGAAATATTATTGGGCAGCTGTCCTAGTCTCCGTGAGATGGTGGCTTACACAGGATCAGTCCAACCCCTCGGTAAACCTAGAGGCGGCAATATTAGGATCTTACTCTAAAGTTAGTAATTTGGTGTACCAAGGCCCTCGATCCAGAACACAAATTACCACCCCCCATGAGAACCATGGTACGGGTGTGGAGACAGGTTTCACGGTCTCTGGCAGAGCCCCAGACTTTCTCTCTCTATATTTCTCTATGGGGTAACCCAGAGTTGGCCCATTTGAGGACTGTGCCTGATCCGCAAATCTGGGCTCGATACGGGGTAAAGACCCTCCGGGATATAGTGCCTGGTGGGCTCCTGCTCTCCATCAGCGAAATGAAGAATAGATTCCTGCTTCCTCCAAGGATGTACTTTAGGTTCTTGCAACTTCGGCACACAGTTCGTGAACAGTTTCCAGATCCAATTACCCTAGCTCCACACTCTGTTCAAAGGCTCCTTACTGCTTGTAATATAGATAGGACGCTATCCTCTATAAACCTTAGACTCACCTGTGCAGGTATTACAGGGGCTAATAGGGCATTCTCTGCCTGGCAGCGTAACATATCGACTCTGATGGATGGAGACTAGTCTAAGAGCCTCCAACAATACATCCCCCTAATGATTGCAGCCAGAGATCGCTTTATATAGCTAAAATTTCTTCACAGAGTGAAGACGCCCTATGTCCAAGAAGCAAAGGGAAAATAGGAAACTATATCCATATGGTATGGGCGTGCCCGCTAATACAGACATTTTGGCAGGCGGTGGTTGCTGACATCAGCTCGATTAGTAGGGTACACCTTAAGCTTGATCCCTTGATTCTCCTCTTAGGAGTAACGGATAATATACCTACTAACACACACCAAACTGTTTATTTTTATACTGCTTACTATGCAAGAAAGACTATACTAATTAAATGGAAGGCACCTGAACCGCCTAGGATTTCTACATGGAGAACAATGGTGAATGCTACTCTTCCACTGTATAAGCTCTGCACTAATCCACTTGTTCTCTGTTTTAGCCTTTGGGGCCTATAATGGGGGCACTATGCCCACACCCCTCCAGTGTTATACTGAGTAGGACAGATGGGGAGATATCAGTGGGGAATACTGGAAATCTGTTATATGAAGAACTCATTTCCTCTCCTCACTCATCCTGTATAATAGACACTTCTTCCCCCATAGAGTACAATGCAGTGTAGAGAAGTGTGATGTAGTATATGGACTCTTACCCAGAACACGGATCTCTGTAGAGGACAATAGATAATCCTTATCACTGTAAATGTAACACCAGATCTCATACACACAGGAATCATCCTTCCCGGTGGGTGTCAGCTTCCAGCAGCCGCTCCCTGTGTGCAGTCGTATTCTGAGTCATGATAATAAGTGTAGTTGTAATGCGGGAAATACTCGATGATCGTCCTCTCCTTCTCTCCACACTTTCTGTACAGCTCCATTTTACCTTCTTTATGGAGAAACTTCATATTACAGTCAGTGATGTCTGATCCGCTCTGTACATACACCGTTCCTGATGACACCGATATGATCATCATATACAGGAGACCTGGGAGGAGAAGACAGATCAAGAATGTGAGCAGAACTTTCACAGTGCCCCTAAATTCCATTTGTGATTTCTGGTATAATGAATATGAACAGAAGTAAGAAAAACATAAAGGTCCTAGCAGAAAAGAGGAACATAAACACAACAATCATCCCAAAGCCTCATCAGCTCCAGTTCTTTGTATGTCCATTTCTATTGATGACAATGTCATGGCCAACTGAGGACTCACTGATGGGAGCAGTGGGGGCTGGTGCTCGATTTTTTTTTGGGGGGGGCGCAAACCCCCTACCCCACCCCCTGGGAGACAGACAGCGGCGATCACCAGGGAGTCCTAAGGACTCCCTGCCCAATCGGGGCTTCCTGATTGGCCAGGAGGAGAATGGGGAAGACAATAATGAATACTAATTCTCTATTGTCACACAAGTGGATGGGCTCGGCGTGCAGTTCTCTCCACCCCAAGCCCACCCTTTTTTAAAGCCAATTAGAGCCAAAAGTCCAGCTCCCTGCATGTAGATTAGGGTCCAGACGCATAGATAGGGGTGGGGGCGACACCCCTGTGCCCTGCATTACGGGCCGCCATTGGATGGGAGATCTATAGACGTAGAGTGCCTGAGCAAAAAAGGTGTAAATGCAGATGAACTCCTTCTCCAGACTGAATGCTGAGAGTGCTGGGACTCCTCAAACATCACAAAAGTTACAAAGTACAAAGTATACAGGAGGATCCGCCCAGGGAATATCTCATCCCATGTCCAATCACAGTGTGCGATATGGCAGAGGAACCTTCATTTACATAATCACAACCTATATAGATGGATCAGGAAAATGCACCAATCAGCTTTCTTACAATCATTATGTCCTGGTCCCAATTCTGATGACTCAGTACAATGAAGTCCGGTATAACCATTCGATCACACAGAACACAGATCATATACCGGATCAGATATTGATGATAATGAAGGGTGAGCAGTCAGGAGGAGAATTTGGGAAACAAGAACCAATATAATCCATAATAAACAGCCTGTGACAGCTCAGATCACCGTGCATGTGTCCAAACCCGGAGCACCCCGAACGCTTCACCCACCATCAGATCACATCTATTCCTATATACTGATCTCCATGTATACACCGCTGGGATCACACATTATATCTCTGTATACAGATCACATCTATTCTATATACTGATCTCCATGTATACACCGCTGGGATCAGATATTATATCTCTGTATACAGATCACATCTATTCCTATATACTGATCTCCATGTATACACCGCTGGGATTTGTAGCAGGATTTCATATAGACCCATGTATTTCTTATGATTTATATTATATTTGCACGTGTTATTAATAATATAATTATTGATATTCATATTATTAGTAGTAGTGTTATCATCATGAATATTATTTACAGCCGGACATTACCTTTCCATCGCCCCATCATCAGAGATCTCTCTGCTCCTCAGTCGTGCTGCCTCTCCTCGTGTTGTTTCGTTGCAAGAAGTAATATGAAGTTTAAAGTAGAGGATGACGTATAGGGGCGGAGTGGGGGAGGAGCGTGTTCATATGAATGTTATGCCTGAAGCCGCAGATACTGTGACATCTAGGTACTATACTATGTGCTGAGATAGCCCATGGCATGGAACAGAAATATCATTCGCAGGACAGAAGATAATTCCATATTTGTGCAATACTTGGTGTAGTGATCAATTCGATTAGATATCCATGTATTGTGATTGGCATTTCTTCCTCTTTTCAGTCCCAGCCCTGAGCATACATGATGGGAAAGATCTGTCTCTCTATAATATACCTCACCATGGAAGTGTCTTCTGCTCCCCTCCTGTCTCTCTATAATATATCTCACCATGGAGGTATCTTCTGCCCCTCTCCTGTCTCTCTATAATATATCTCACCATGGAGGTGTCTTCTGCTCCCCTCCTGTCTCTCTACAATATATTTCACCATGGAAGTGTCTTCTGCCCCTCTCCTGTCTCCCTATAATATATCTCATATCTGCTCCCCTCCTGTCTCTCTATAATATATCTCATCATGAAAGTGTCTTCTGCTTCCCTCCTGTCTCTCTACAATATATTTCACCATTGAAATGTCTTCTGCTCCCCTCCTGTCTCTCTACAATATATCTCACCATGGTGGTGTCTTCTGCTCCCCTCCTGTCTCTCTACAATATATCTCACCATGGTGGTGTCTTCTGCTCCCCTCCTGTCTCTCTACAATATATCTCACCATGGTGGTGTCTTCTGCTCCCCCTGTCTCTCTATAATATATCTCACCATGGTGGTGTCTTCTGCTCCCCTCCTGTCTCTCTATTATATATTTCACCATGGAGGTGTCTTCTGCCCCCCTCCTGTCTCTCTACAATATATTTCACCATTGAAATGTCTTCTGCTCCCCTCCTGTCTCTGTACAATATATCTCACCATGGAGGTGTCTTCTGCTCCCCTCCTGTCTCTCTATAATATATCTCACCATGGAGGTGTCTCCTGCTCCCCTCCTGTCTCTCTACAATATATTTCACCATGGAAGTGTCTTCTGCCCCTCTCCTGTCTCTCTATAATATATCTCACCATGGAGGTGTCTTCTGCCCCCCTCCTGTCTCTCTATAATATATCTCACCATGGTGGTGTCTTCTGCTCCCCTGTCTCTCTATAATATATCTCACCATGGAGGTGTCTTCTGCCCCCCTCCTGTCTCTCTATAATATATCTCACCATGGAGGTGTCTTCTGCCCCCCTCCTGTCTCTCTATAATATATCTCACCATGGTGGTGTCTTCTGCTCCCCTCCTGTCTCTCTATTATATATTTCACCATGGAGGTGTCTTCTGCCCCCCTCCTGTCTCTCTACAATATATTTCACCATTGAAATGTCTTCTGCTCCCCTCCTGTCTCTGTACAATATATCTCACCATGGAGGTGTCTTCTGCTCCCCTCCTGTCTCTCTATAATATATCTCACCATGGAGGTGTCTCCTGCTCCCCTCCTGTCTCTCTACAATATATTTCACCATGGAAGTGTCTTCTGCCCCTCTCCTGTCTCTCTATAATATATCTCACCATGGAGGTGTCTTCTGCCCCCCTCCTGTCTCTCTATAATATATCTCACCATGGTGGTGTCTTCTGCTCCCCTGTCTCTCTATAATATATCTCACCATGGAGGTGTCTTCTGCCCCCCTCCTGTCTCTCTATAATATATCTCACCATGGTGGTGTCTTCTGCTCCCCTCCTGTCTCTCTATTATATATTTCACCATGGAGGTGTCTTCTGCCCCCCTCCTGTCTCTCTACAATATATTTCACCATTGAAATGTCTTCTGCTCCCCTCCTGTCTCTCTACAATATATCTCACCATGGAGATGTCTTCTGCTCCCCTCCTGTCTCTCTATAATATATCTCACCATGGAGGTGTCTTCTGCTCCCCTCCTGTCTCTCTATAATATATCTCACCATGGAGGTGTCTTCTGCTCCCCTCCTGTCTCTCTATAATATATCTCACCATGGTGGTGTCTTCTGCCCCCCTCCTGTCTCTCTATAATATATCTCACCATGGAGGTGTCTTCTGCCCCCTCCTGTCTCTCTATAATATATCTCACAAATGGAGGTATATTCTGCTCCCCTCCTGTCTTTATAATTATATATCTCTATTTTTGTAAAGATTTTATTCTATCTTTTCATGTGACAACACTGAAGAAATTACCCTTTGCTTCAATGTAAAGTAGTGAGTGTACAGCTTGTATAACAGTGTAAATTTGCTGTCCCCTCAAAATAACTCAACACACAGCCATTAATGTCTAAACCGCTGAGTTAAATTTCACTTGCCACACTCAGGCCTGATTACTGTCAGACCTGTAGAATCAAGAAATCACTTAAATAGAAGCTGTCTGACAAAGTGAAGCATGCTAAAAGATCTAAAAAAGCAACACATCATGACGCAATCTAAAGAAATTCAGGAACAGATAAGAAACAAAGTAGTTGACATGGATCAGTCTGGAAAGGGTGAGAGCCATTATCCACTTGGAATAGTGGTGAACCTTCCCAGGAATAGACAGCCAACCAAAATTACTCCAAGAGCACAATAACGACTCATCCAGGAGGTAATAAAAGAACCCAGAACACATCATCTAAAGAACTGCAGGTCTCACTTGCTTCAGGAAAGGTCAGTGTTCATGATTTAACAAAAAGAAAGAGACTGGGCAAAAATGGCATCCATGAGAGAGTTCCAAGGCCAAAGCCACTGCTGACCAAAAAGAACACACAGGCTCCTTTCACATTTCCAAAAAAATCTTGATTATCCAGAAGACTTTTGGACAAATTTTCTTTGAACTGAGACAAAAGTTAAACTTTTTTGGAAGGTGTGTGTACCGTTACATCTGATGTAAAACTAACAGCATTTTTTAAAAAGTACATCATACAAACAGTCACACATGGTGGTGGTAGTGTGATGGTCTGGGGCTGCTTTGCAGCTTCAGGACCTGGACAACTTGCCATCATTGAGGGAACCAGGAATTCTGCGCTCTACCAGAAAATCCTGGAGGAGAATGTCCAACCATCAGTTTGTGACCTCAAGCTCAAGGACACTTTGGTTATGCAGCAGCACAGTGATCCGAAAACACACCAGCAAGTCCAAGTCTAAATGGCTCAAAAAAAACAAAATAAAGGTTTTGGAGTGGTTTAGTCAAAGTCTGGCATTAAATCTTAATGAGATGCTGTGGCATGACCTTAAATAGGCCGTTCATGCTGGAAAACCCTACAATGTGGCTGAATGAAAACAATTCTGAGAAGAAGAGTCGGCCAAAATTTATCCACAGTGATGTGAAAATGACCAGTTACACTTATCGGTAACAGTGTTTCTGGGAAGTCTTCCAGGACGGCATCCTGAGAGATGACTGGTCCCACCTGACAGGAAACACAATCAAGATAGAGGTTAAAAACCCCACCCCTCCCTGTGCTCTTCAGTTGTGAAAAAGTATTGACCCATACCAGTGCACGAGAGTGAAAACCCCTCCAATGTTCATCTATAAACAAACACAAAACGGGTGGGAAGTAGGCCTGCCATCCTGGAAGACTTCCCAGAAACACCGGTACCGGTAAGTGTAACTGGTCATTTTCTCAAGTCGTCTTCCAAGACGGCACCCTGAGAGAAGAGGTAGTAGCTCAGGCCTACCTTAGGGTGGGACAACAGCCTGCAGGACCTTTCTGCCGAAAGCCAGATCCTGAGGTAAAAGAAGTTCTACTCTGTAATGTCTCAAGAACGTGTTCTGACTTGATCACATGCTGCTCTGCAGATCTGATCTACCGATGCTCCGGCCCTTTCTGCCCAAGAGGTCACCATAGACCATGTAGAATGTGCTTTGAGATTAGCTGGGACTGCTCTACCTGTTTGTTCATAAGCTATGGAAATGGCTTGTCTGATCCATCTTGCAATCATTGTTTTTGATGCCTCCTCACCCCTCTTTGTGCCACAAAAACTGACTAACAGATGATGAGATTTTCTGAACTCCCTTACCCTAAGTAAAGCAGCAGACACCTTCTAACCTCTAGTAAATGAAAGGCTCTTTCTTTCTCGTTCTGTGGGTTAACACAAAAGGACGGAAGGATAATTTCCTGTGACCCATGAACCTGTGAGGCCACTTTGGGAAGGTACAGGGGATCCTGCATGAGGGTTACCCTGTCCTCCAATAAACGAAAAAACAGCTCTTTCATAGATAGAGCCTGTAAATTGCCTACCCTCCTGGCCATTGTAATGACCAGAAGGAAGGCTGTTTTAAGAGAAAGCAATTTAAATGAACTCTGAGCCAACGGCTCAAAAGATGACCTGGTTAGGGACTCTAAGACTAGAGATAAGTCCCACGGTGGAAATTTACTCATTTGAACTCCATACAAAACTTTTTGTATCGTAGGAATGTGTTTAGTCTTTTTAGATTTATAATCAAGCGGTATTTCACAGACAGCTTCGGGACCACAAAGACGTGGGGATAAAATCCCCGTCCGCATTGACTTGCTGGTACTAGCAAGATGACCCCCTGGTCTGCCAAATGTCTGACACTCTCTAAGAGCCCTAAAGCTTTTGGCTGGTCCCTGGGTAGATGGGTTAGAAGAAAGGATTAAGGAGGTCTGGAAACAAATTCCAGTCTGTAGCCCTCTCTTATCCACTGAAGGATAAAAGGACTCAGAGAGACCTGTCCCCACTATGTGACAAACTGTGAGAGCCTCCCCCCTACCCTGGTGCTGGCGTCACTTGGGATCCTTGTCTGCAGGCTTTGCGCCTGAGAAAAGGAGACCTCCCTTCTGCTTGCCCCTGCTAATCCCCCATTTTTTGCCTTCCTTGTGATTTTTAAAATGGGGCCTCGAAAAAAAATTTCTTTATCCTTTTTAGGCTTTACAGGAAACTTCTTTCCCTTTCCAGTGGACCTGGATAGGGTCTGATCCAAACCTGTACCATATAGAAGGGACCCTACAAATGGTAAACCACATAACCGTGTTCTTGATGTTTGGTCCCCATCCCAGGTCTTAACCCATATTGCCCTTCTAATCGAGTTCAGGAGGGCTGACAATTTTGCGGACGTATGTAGTTTCAACTGCTGCATCCGCAAGGTAGGCTACTGCCTTTCCAATCACTTCTAGGGAATCCAAGAGTTGCTTGGACTTGGAAGTATGCGCTACGTGGTCCATTAACCTGCTTACCCATAAATCCGCATTTCTGGCTACACTGGCGAATGCCAGTGCTGGGCTCATGGCCGCAGCATTGGCCTCCCAGGCCCTGCGCAGAAGGGTCTCAAACCGGCAGTCCACCTGGTCCTGTAAATTGCCTGCGTCCTCAAAAGAGTGGTCTGACTGCTTGGACACCTGTGCTAGAGACGCATCAAATCTGGGTGTCTTAAAGAACTTCTCCTCCTCCTCTTCTTTGAAGGGGCACCTGCGTTTCCAAGTTTTAAATTTTAAAATTTTCCTCTCCAGCTTTTTCCACTCCCTCAAAATAATATCCTTAAGGGACTGGTGGATAGGCAGGACCTTGGAATGAGGTATGATCAGGCCTTTATACATCCTATCCTGGGCGTAAGCCTGTGCTTCGGTCTCCTGAATCTCCTCCGAAGCATATATTGCCCCCAGGAGACCCTCCATATCATCTGCTGAAAAAATGTGTCTGCCTGGTCCGCAGTGTTCCTCCTCCTCGTGGCTATTTTCTACATCCTCCCCCTCCTCAGGGAGGCTCCGATTGGAGTCCTCTACCTCCTCGTCTTCCTCTCTTTTTTTTAGGGTTCAGTAGGTGTGTATCTACTGCCCCTATGTGTGAATGAACCCTATTGAGAGGATGAACCCTCTCTACTAGGGTGGGACTCTTCTTGCCTAGTTTTTAGGGTTGCCTGGAAGGCCTTGAGGGTAGTTAACATTTTTGTCTGTACCGAGAGAATATCATAACCTGCGAGGTCTTCTTCCCGGATAATTTGTGTATACATGTGTAGCAAAATGGCTTGGTGTGATCTGGTGCCAATTTTTCATTGCAATAACCACACCTCTTAGAACGGGAAGGAGTCTCAGACCTAGGTCTACTGGCAACCAGGGCCGGACTGGGAATAACATCCAGCCCTGGAAAAAATTTCATACCAGCCCAACAGCATTATTATACCACCGCAACAGCATAACGTCATTGATTTCTTGTTCATGAAAGGGAAAACCATAAAATGCACATTTGAAGAGTGTATTATATATAGATAAGACAGATATGAAATCACATAGGGCTTTATATATATATATATATATATATATATATATATATATATATATATATATAAAAGCAAATTCCAGTTAAAAGTGGTAAGTGATCAATCATCAAGGGGGACCCCAAGAACCCAGAACGTGGGAGGGGGGGAACCACCTTCCGCAGAAAAAATACACTAAGGTAAGGGGGGTGGGTTACTGATATAAGGCTGTGCTTTATATCGGTGCCCCCTTACATTATCGTATTCACTCCCCCCTTACATCAGTGACCCCCCTTCAGACTGGCCTAGCAGTGCTGTCACTGACCTCCTCTCAGGTGCACTGTGTAGGGCTCAGTCAGTCGGCTCCAGCTCGGTGGCTCTGGTTTTATCCTATAGTCTCCTCTCCACAGTCCACACTTGTCTGACTTCTCCCATGACCCCCATCCCGGCGGTGCTCCCACTCTTGACTCCTCTGCAGACTCCCTCAGAGACTGCAGACATGATACAGGAGATGGTCAGAGACTGCAAACATGATACAGGAGCTCAATGCAGCCTCACCAGTGCCCATCAAATGCAGCCTCATCAGTACTAATCAAATGCAGCCTCACTGTGCCCATCAATGCAGCCTCACTGTGCCCATCAATGCAGCCTCACTGTGCCCATCAATGCAGCCTCACTGTGCTCATCAAATGCAGCCTCACTGCTCATCAAATGCAGCTTTACTCTGCCGTGAATGCAGTCTCACTGTGCCCATCAATGCAGCCTCACTGTGCCCATCAATGCAGCCTCACTGTGCTCATCAAATGCAGCTTTACTCTGCCTGTGAATGCAGTCTCACTGTGCCCATGAATGCGGCCTCACTGTGCCCACCATTGCAGCCTCACTGTGCCCATCATTGCAGTCTCACTGTGCCCATCAATGCAGCCTCACTGTGCCCATCAATGCAGCCTCACTGTGCCCATCAAATGCAGCTTTACTGTGCCGTGAATGCAGTCTCACTGTGCCCGTGAATGCAGTTTCACTGTGCCCAGGAATGCAGCTTCACTGTGCCCATCATTGCAGCCCCTCCTGTGCCCCATGGCCCAGTCAGCAGTCCCTGTCTGTGGGAAGGTGTGTTGTTGATGCTCGGTATGGTACCTTGCATGCCACCAGGATATCCATGATGGCCAGCAGCAGGCAGGGTCTGTTCTCGTTTTGGATGGGGACAGTGCTCCTTCCAGAGGATCTGTTTGCTGTGAGATGGAGTGGTCCCTGGCCACCTGCACCTTCAGCCATCCTCATTTTCCGGCCCCAGTCAGCCTGTCCTCTGGTCCTGGGGAAGTGGAGAGCACTGGGTGGGAGCTGGAAAGAAGGGGGAGCAGAGAGTACTGGCGGGGTTGGAGAGCACATGGGTGGGGGCAAAGAGCAGGGGGGAGTGGAGATCACAGGGATGGGGAGCGGAGAGCGCTGGGGGGGGACTTGAGAGCACTGGGGGTCCAAAAAGAACAGAGGTGGAGAGCACTGTGGGGGCTAAGAGTGTGGGGTGGCAAAGAGCACTGGGGGAGGGGCAGAAAAACAGGGGTGGAGAGCACTGGGGGGTGCAAAGAGCAGGGGGAGTGGAGAGCAATGGGGGGAGCTTGAAAGCACCAGTGGGGGCCAGAAAGAACAGGGGTGGAAAGCACGGGGGACTGGAGAGCACTGGCGGGGGTTGGAGAGCACATGGGTGGGGGCAAAATGCAGGGGGGAGTGGAGAGTACAGGGGTGGGGAGCGGAGAGTGCTGGGGGGAAGCTTGAGAGCACTGGAGGGGGAGCCAAAAAAAACAGGGGTGGAGAGCACGGGGGGCAAAGAGCACGGGAGGGGGGCTGGAGAGCGATGGGTGGAGCTTGAGAGCACCAGGGGGGACCGAAAGAACAGGGGTGCGGAGAATGGTGGGGGGCTGGAAAGTGATGGGGAGAGCTGGAGAGCACTGGGGGGAGAAAGAACATGGGTGGAGAGCACTGGGGGAGTGAAGAGCACTGGGATGGTGGCTAGAGTAGGATGGGGAGAGCTGGAGAGCAAGGGGGAAGAAAAAACAGGGGTGGAGAGAACTGTGAGGGGGGGGCTGGAGAGTGTGGTGAGGGGAGGAGAGCATGGGGGGGAGCCAGGGAGCACAAGGAGAACTTGGGGGGCCAGTAAAAGAAGTTGGATAGGAGGATGGGTGGGGGGGAGAGGAGGGGGGCCGCATATAGAGGAAATTAGCTTTCTATATTCCTCTATGCAGCCGCTGAATGCTTGATTCTCCTCTCCCTGACTCCCTCCTGCAAGTATTCAGCGGCTGCATGGAGGAATATAGAAAGCTAATTTCCTCTATATGCGGCCCCCCACCGATCCTCCTATCCAGGCACACAGGGCGGACTGTATGGGCGGGCATCTACTCATGTGGATCACAGAGCTGGCTGGGTCTGTGTTCGGCGGCGGTGCTGTAACATGGTCCCGCCCCCCTAGACCGGCTCGTGTGATAGGCGGAACACTGATTCTATCTACTATCACACAAGCCGGTCTAGGGGGGCGAAACCGTGTTACAGCGCCGCCGCCAAACACAGACCCAGCCAGCTCCGTGACACACAGGAGCAGGAGAGAGGGGAGCACTGCAGCCGCAACTCAAAGCGGCCTCACGGCAGGCGGCCTACCGGGAAATCTCCCGGTATGCCGGTAGGCCAGTCCGGCCCCGCTGGCAACTCCCTGGGAATTAGCTTCTTTTTCTGCAAGAAAAATAGCCCAATTAGCCTAAGACAGAAAGACACCATGGTCCCCTGCGAGAGTAAGGGCTATGGGACCCACCCCCTCCATTACCCCCGCCAGCTGGGTAGACTCACCCCCTGTGGTCTCCTGAACGGCTGCCGTTGCCTCCTCTCATTCCATGGTCAGGTTCCCCCCTCTGGTGAGAGTAGCTGTGGACGCCTGCTCCCTGCCGATCGGTCTCCTTGGACTCAAGCTGTGAGTCTCTCCCTCTGCAGCGCCGTATGAACGCTGCACCGCCATTTTTCAAGAGTCCCGGAAAGTGCCCAGCTCTAGCAAGGCGCTAGATAATATCTAATATCTATAGTCAGACTGGAGAAAGAAGTATATGACGGAAGCACTGAAGCGGAGTGTGGGACTTTCAGTTACATAGACCTTGAGAGTTCAGTTTAAAGGGGTTGTAAAGGTAAAAATTTTTTCACCTTAATGCATTCTATGCATTAAGGTGAAAAAATTTCTGACAATACCGCCGCCCCAGCCCCCCCCCATTTTACTTACCTGACCCCTCGAAAGTCAGCTTCGCGTTCCCAACAGCTATTCCTCCGCTCACCCTGGCCGCTGATTGGCTACAGTGGATGGATTGGAAGCAGCGCAGCCATTGGCTCGCGCTGCTGTCAATCACATCCAATGACGCGGTGCGCTGGGGGGCGGGGCCGAGTGATACAGTGAGCGGCTATAGCCGCCGGCTGTATCACGGGAGCGCGCCCGCAAGCACTCACCACCATGCAAGGGAGCTCGCAATAAGGTGGTTAATGCTTGCGGGGAGGAGCTGAAACAGCCGCTGAGGGACCCCAGAAGACGAGGTTCGGGGCCACTCTGTGCAGAACGAGCTGCACAGTGAAGGTAAGTATAACATGTTTGTTATTTTTTTTTTTTTTTAAATTTTCCTTTACAACCCCTTTAATGCGATGCACTAAACGCTTTTTTTGCATACATTTACTTGGTAAATTTGAACATATCTTCCTATACACAGGATTTATTTAGGGTTGAAAATATTGTTTTTAGAATTTTGGGTCTGGAGCACCAGTTATTGGTTTGATTCCTTTAATATGTGTATAATTTGAGTTTTATATAAAGCACTGGGAATTAACTATATGTGAAGTTAGCCGTGCGGCAATTATTAATATACAATGAGCTTAATGAGGTTTCTGTTGCCTTTATATGGATACAATAAGAAAAAATATTTTGTAATGTTGCAGAATAAAATTGAAATCTTTTAATGTGTCTGGGATAATGATAGACTATGATGCACACAGCACTGAGCATGTAGCACACAACACACAGGACTCAGCACAGAGCACACAGCACAGAACGCAGGCCACAGATCACACAGCACAGAGCATACAGCACACAGCATAAAACACAGAGCACATGGCACAGAGCTCATGGCAGACAGCACAGAACATAGAGCACATGGCACGGCACAGAACATACAGCATAGAGCACATGGCAAAGAGCAGAGAGCACGCAGCACATAGCCTAGAGCACAGAGCAGAGCACACCGAGCACACAACACAGAGCTAACAGTGCACAGAGTACACAGCACACACAGCACAGAGTACACTGAGCGCACAGCCCACAGAACACACAGTACACAGAGCGCACAGCACAGAGTACACAGAGCACACAACGCACAGCACAGAGTACACTGAGCGCACAGCCCACAGAACACACAGTACACAGAGCGCACAGCACACAGAACACACAGTACACAGAGCGCACAGCACACAGTACACAGAGCGCACAGCACACAGAACACACAGTACGCAGAGCGCACAGCACAGAGCACACAACACACATCACAGAGCGCACACATCACAGAGTACACAGAGCGCACACATCACACATAGCACAGAGTACACAGAACACACAGCACAGAGTGCAAAGAGCACACAGCACAGAGTACACAGAGCAAACACATCACATCACTGTAGATCTGAGGGGAAGATCTGAAATGAGGGGAAGATCTGCTGATTTTATCATCCAATCATGTACAAACTAAAATGCTGTTTTTTATTTTCCTTGCATGTCCCCCTCAGATCTACAGCGACTGCACTTTCGAGTTGGATTTGCCTTTCAGAAAGAAACATATGGGGTTGATTTACTAAAACTGGTGAGTGCAAAATCTGGTGCAGCTGTGCATGATAGCCAATCAGCTTTTAACTTTAGCTTGTTCAATTATGCTTAGATAATAAAATCTGGAAGCTGATTGGTTTCTATGTAGAGCTTCAAAAGATTTTGCACTCACCAGTTTTAGTAAATCAACTCGATTGCATCATTCGACATCCTCCACCAGCTGGAACTGAATATTACACAGAAGAGGAGTGGCTGGCAGATGATTGGATGGGCGGTGTGCGGTGGGTGTGGCTATACTTAGGGTCTCTGTGTAGGATTCCTCTGACTGCTCAGTATCTGTCAGACTCCACACTGATCACTTTGCTGAGTGACGTCACTCTGGGGGGCGGATGCCAGTCAGTAAGGGTGGGCAGGGAGCGAGCTAGTGGTGGAGGCTGAGCTAGTATCTTATTGGACAGAGGGTGTGGCTATGTTAAGGGTCTCTCTGTAAGTGGGCTCAGTCTTGTTAGAACCTCCAAGCTGATCATTTTATGCATTCCCTATGGCAGAGAAAGAAGTGGGAGGGGAAGAGGTGAACCTGATGGGCGGGGTCAGTGAATATGCACACAGAACACACAGAATACACATCACAGAACACACAGCACAGAGTGTACACAGAATGCACAGCACAGAGTACACAGCGCACAGCACACAGTACACAGAGCACACAGTACAGAGTACACAGAGCAAACACATCACAGAGTACACAGCGCACAGAACGCACAGCACAGAGTACACACAGCACAGAGTGCACAACACAGAGTACACAGAGCGCACAGCACAGAGTACACAGCACAGAGTACACAGAGCGCACAGCACAGAGTACACAGCACAGAGTACACAGAGCGCACACAGCACAGAGTACACAGAATGCACAGCACAGAGTACACAGAATGCACAGCACAGAGCGCACAGCGCAGAGTACACAGAGCGCACAGCGCAGGAGTACACAGAGCAAACACATCACAGAGTACACAGCACAGAACGCACAGCACAGAGCACACAGAGCGTGCACAGCACAGAGCACAGTACACAGAGCACACACAGCACAGAGTACACAGCGCACACAGCACAGAGTACACAGCACAGAGCGCGCACAGCACAGAGCGCACAGCACACAGAGCGCACAGCAAAGAGTACACAGCACAGAGTACACTGAGCGCACAGCCCACAGAACACACAGTACACAGAGCGCACAGCACAGAGTACACAGAGCACACAACGCACAGCACAGAGTACACTGAGCGCACAGCCCACAGCACACAGAGCGCACAGCACAGAGTACACGGAGCGCACAGCACACAGAACACACAGTACACAGAGCACAGAGTACACAGAATACACAGCACAGAGCACACACATCACAGAGTACACATCACAGAGCGCACAGCACACAGAGTACATAGCACAGAGTACACAGAACACACAGCACAGAGTGCAAAGAGCACACAGAATGCACAGCACAGAGTACACAGAGCAAACACATCACAGAGTACACAGAGCACAGCACAGAGAGCACACAGAGTACACAGCACAGAGCACACAGCACAGAGTACACAGAGCAAACACATCACAGAGTACACAGCGCAAAGAGTACACAGAGCGCACAGCACAGAGTACACAGCACAGAGTACACAGAGCGCACACAGCACAGAGTACACAGAGCGCACACAGCGCAGAGTACACAGAGCGCACACAGCGCAGAGTACACAGAGCGCACAGCGCAGAGAACACAGAGCGCACAGCGCAGAGTACACAGAGCGCACAGCGCAGAGAACACAGAGCGCACACATCACAGGGTACACAGCGCACAGCACAGAGTACACAGAACACAAAGCACAGAGTGCAAAGAGCACACAGAACGCACAGCACAGAGTACACAGCGCAGAGTACACAGAGCAAATACATCACAGAGTACACAGCACAGAGCACACAGAACGCACAGCACAGAGTACACAGAGCGCACAGCACAGAGCACACACAGCACAGAGCACAGTACAGAGAGCACACACTGCACAGAGCACACACAGCACAGAGCACACAGAACGCACAGCACAGAGCACACACAGCACAGAGTACACAGAGCGCGCACAGCACAGAGTACACACTGCACAGAGCACACACAACACATAGCGCACACAGCACAGCGCGCACAGCACAGAACAGAGTACACAGAGCGCACAGCACAGAGTACAGAGTACACAGAGCGCACAGCACAGAAGGGATTATTTACGAAAGGCAAATCCACTTTGCACTACAAGTACACTTGGAAGTGCAGTCGCTGTAGATCTGAGGGGAAGATCTGAAATGAGGGGAAGATCTGCTGATTTTATCATCCAATCATGTACAAACTAAAATGCTGTTTTTTATTTTCCTTGCATGTCCCCCTCAGATCTACAGCGACTGCACTTTCGAGTTGGATTTGCCTTTCAGAAAGAAACATATGGGGTTGATTTACTAAAACTGGTGAGTGCAAAATCTGGTGCAGCTGTGCATGATAGCCAATCAGCTTTTAACTTTAGCTTGTTCAATTATGCTTAGATAATAAAATCTGGAAGCTGATTGGTTTCTATGTAGAGCTTCAAAAGATTTTGCACTCACCAGTTTTAGTAAATCAACTCGATTGCATCATTCGACATCCTCCACCAGCTGGAACTGAATAATACACAGAAGAGGAGTGGCTGGCAGATGATTGGATGGGCGGTGTGCGGTGGGTGTGGCTATACTTAGGGTCTCTGTGTAGGATTCCTCTGACTGCTCAGTATCTGTCAGACTCCACACTGATCACTTCCCTGAGTGACGTCACTCTGGGGGGCGGAGGCCAGTCAGTAAGGGTGGGCAGGGAGCGAGCTAGTGGTGGAGGCTGAGCTAGTATCTTATTGGACAGAGGGTGTGGCTATGTTAAGGGTCTCTCTGTAAGTGGGCTCAGTCTTGTTAGAACCTCCAAGCTGATCATTTTATGCATTCCCTATGGCAGAGAAAGAAGTGGGAGGGGAGGAGGTGAACCTGATGGGCGGGGTCAGTGAATATGTAAGTAGCTGTAAGGCATATAGAGAGTCAGTTACTGGAAGTGAGCTGAGAAGAGAGGATCAGACTGGGAAGACTTTCATGCTGCTGGAGGGTATGATTTTGGGGTGGGGGAGGGTGTAATGGAAAGTATTGCACAGCCCCTCCCCCTGTATGATGGGATGGAGAGAGAATGTGACAGTTGTGATGTCATTAGAGGAGGAAGTGATCAGGTCACACACAATGTTACATGTTGCTATAGAAAGGATACAATTCCCTTTGATTGTAGTTTGTGGTTTCTGTATCTCCTGACAACATCCAGGAGGTGGCGCTGTGTGCCTGGTATACAGCCAATCAGAGATGTCGGTGTAGATCTCATTCTCTCTGTATAACTCAGCTTCATGTATACAAAAAAAATAATAATAATTTTTGTATGTATGTATGTATGTGTGTATATATGTATGTGTGTGTGTGTGTGTGTGTATATATATATATATATATATATATATATATATATATATATATTGCATATTTGTTTAATTTTTGCACTTTAAGTGTGTCACCCTCCACTTATCTATGTGGTGGTGTGTGGGGTTTTTTTGTTTTCCTACCCTGATGTCTAGGGGGGGATGTGTGGCCCTCAGGTTCCCTCCTCCCGAGTCTCTCTTTGGGAGAGCTCCTCACTTAGTATTTGTTGGGGTTTGCTGGGCCTTTTGGCTAGTTGGATCTGAGTGTGCCTTGAGCCAGCCATACACGGGTTGCAGAAAATAAATTTGTGGTGCTAGGGGTGGGCTGGGGTAAGATCGTGATTATTCCTAGTGGCTATAGCAGCTGCTAGCGATAATTGCAAGAGAATGCGGCAGGCTGCTAGTACCCAAGTTGATCGATTCATCAACTTGTGTACATTCAGCCTGCCCATTAACGGTTTGAATCTCAGCCAGTTCCTGCCTTACCCCCCCCCCCTGTTAGGGCTCTTGTGCCCTGGGGGAGGGGGGCATCTGGGAGGGGTCCTTCCTCTTTGGGAGGGGACTACTAGACACACCCTAATTGCTCTTTTCTTGTTTACTTATTTGGTGTTTTGTTTTTATGCACTGCAGGCTGAAACAAATTAAAAAGAAACAAAAGATTTTTTTTCCCCCATCTGTGGCCTATTCATGAGCTTTCCTTTCACTTTCTGCTCTCTACTTACAACATGAATTGAGAGGACAGTTATTTAACTACTTTTGATGCCAGAGCCATTTTTTTTTGCACACATCTAAAGTGTTTTTCCACCTTTGCAGGCAAATTAGGATAAGGCCTACTTTATATTTGTTATTTCTTCCCTTTAACTTAAAACGAGAATGCTGGTTACCTTTTTTGTGCTTTTTTACTTAAAGCAGTATTAAATCAGTAATAGAACAAAACACACTTATTTTGCAGCTTTCCAATTCTTAGATGCAATGATGGCTGCATTTGTGTGGGGTGTGTGTTTGTTTGTTTTTTTTTTTGGCTTTCTTTCTTCTATTTCCACCTGTGATGCAGCCAGTATGACTGTTTGTTTTTCAAAAGAACATCCTAAGGGCCCTTTCATACGGACGTGTAGGGCTCAGCAGGGGATTGCTCCGTCGATCCCTGCTGAGCAGGCAGGGACCGACCTGTCAGAGCGCCGCTCTCCTCTATGGAGGACCGGATGATGACGGACCGTAGAGTCCATTTTCATCCAATCCGATGACTCATGGAAAAGTAGGGTTTCCCTCCGTCATCCGAAACGGAGCATAGCGGAGACTGATGTCATTGGATGTTCATCCACTATCCCATAGGAATATATGTATGTCCATTTTTCATCCGAAAACGGATGGATGAAGCAAGCAGATGCTAAACATGTTATATGTTACACCCCAAATATGGTTCAGAAAGGTGAACTTATCATTTAATCTCAATGGCTCAAGCCATAGATTGTTTGATATCATCTTACATTCATATTAATTTTTTTATCACTTTGGTTAATGAGTAAGCCATCGTTCACACCGGTGCAATTTGTCATGCAATTTAAAATTTCCAAATCGTCCAAAACGGACGTACGGTCCGCCCATGTGAAAGGGGCCTAACCTTATCAGAGGGATAAGAAAATGCGTTCACCACTGACAAGGGTGCTTACAATGATTAGTTTGTATTTTTTTTATGTAAAAACTTTATCCTAAAAGGGGGGGGAGTGAAACGGGTTGCTTTAACTGGTTATAACATGTCAGGTGGAGTTTGGTTTCAATTAGTGTAATTTTAAGCAGAGTAGAGTGCCACCCAAAAGTGGAACCTCCACTTATCTGCTTCCTCCCCCCCCCCCGGTGCTACATTTGGCATCTTTCAGGGGGGAGGGTTTAGGAGATATTTCCAGTAGATACAGGTAAACCTTATTATAGGCTTACCTGTAGGTACAAGTGGTCTAACAAGGTTTACAACCACTTTAAGGTAAAAAAAAACAAAAAAAACTCCACTGCAAAATTATTGTTTTATTCCCTCCTGGTTCACACCAGTGCAGCTTTGAAATTGCGTTTCTTCAGTGCGATTTCAAAGTTGCAGATCAGTGCAATTTGCTCCTCTGATTTCATTGGGACTTCGTTTGACAGAAGTCTATGCAAGTCACAATGAAATCGAATGCCGGCAATGGGGTGTGACTTGTCATGCGATTTGGAAATTTTAAATTGCATGACAAATTGCACCGGTGTGAACGATGGCTTACTCATTAACCAAAGTGATAAAAAAATTAACATGAATGTAAGATGATATCAAACAATCTATGGCTTGAGCCATTGAGATGAAATGATAAGTTCACCTTTCTGAACCATATTTGGGGTGTAACATATAACATGTTCAGCATCTGCTTGCTTTGCCCCCAGATCCCCCCCCGTGACAGCGGACCGGGGATCTTCTCCACACACAAGCTGTCGCAATTCAAAAAGAGCGTGTCTGTGCGGGGTTCCGCTCACATGGCCACATCATTCATTCATTCACAGAATCCATAAACTACAAGTACCGCCCTCCTGAGAAGTGCTCTAGAAGCTCATTGAGCTTCCTGTCATTCAGTAAGGCCCCTTTCACACTGGGGCGGTGGGGGCGTCGGCGGTACAACAGCGCTATTTTTAGCGCTGCTGTACCGTCGTTCTTGCAGCTGTATTCAGCCGCTAGCGGTGCGGTTTTAATCCCCGCTGGCGGACGAAAAAGGGTTAAAATCCCTCGAACAGCACGGTATTGCCGCGCTGTCCCATTGATTTCAATGGGCAGGAGCGGTGAATACACCGTTCCTTCACCGCTCCAAAAAAGCGGTTTGCAGGACTTTTTTCACCGTCCTGTCAGCGCACCGCTTCAGTGTGAAAGCCCTCAGGCTCTCACACTGAATAAACAGCGGAGGCTGTTTAGTGGTGGTTTGCAGGCGGTATTTTTAGCGCAATACCGCCTGCAAACCACCCCAGTGTGAAAGGGGTCTAACTGCCTGCGGAGCTCTGGGCAGATGGCTACACTGACCGTCTGCAGGAGCCTGACATTGCACCCACAATCAGCAGATTTTAATGCTTTCCAGGCTCCTAACAAAAAATAAAAATTTGATAAATGCCTGGGGTTTATTTATTTATTTATTTTTTTAACTTGCAACAAATGTGCATTCGTACTTTAACCTGTTATAGACCACCCCATGCAGATATACTGAGGCAGGGTGGCCCTCCTGCGTGAAATCCTGTACCTGTATGTGATTTTGTGCACTGGGGCACACGCGTAAAGGTAAACTAGGCAGACCGCCTTTCTGTGAGAGGGGAAATAGAGATCTTGTGTTTCTGCTTAGCAAGAACACGGATCTCTGTCTTTCTCCAGTCAAAGCCCCCCTCCCCCTGTTAGAAAGCACTCCCTAGGAGCACACTTAACCCTGACAGTGCCATTAGTACAGTAACAGAACAGTGCATTTTTTTTTTTTTTTCACTGTATTAGTGTCACTGGTCCCCAAAAAGTGTCAGGTGTCTGATTTTTGTATGTCGCAGTCCCGATAAAAATCGCTGATCACTGCCATCACTAGTAAAAAAAAAAATAGAGTCCATAAAAATATCCCATAGTTTGCAGACGCTATAACTTTTGCGCAAACTGTGACAGACTCACCCAGGACAGAGGCTTTTGGAGGAGACTGAATACCAGCCTCTTGCCTACCGATTATGGGCCCTGGCATTTGGGGGAAACCAATGTACACTTATTGTGATTTATTTTTTTTTTTTTTTTTACCAAAAATATGGTAAACATATACCAGAATACATATTGACCTAAATCTATGAATACATTTAACTATTTAGCATTTTTTGTTGGATATGTTTTTTATTACAATTTTTTTTCAAATTTGTCGGTTCTTTTGTTTTATAGCGCAAAAAATAAAAAACGCAGATATGATCAAATACCACCAAAAGAGATCTCTATTTGTGGGGAAAAAGACATTTTATTTGGGTACAACATCGCACAATTGTCAGTTAAAGTAACGCAGTGCCGTATCTCAAAAAAATGGCCTGGTCAGGAAGGGGGTAAAACCTTCCTGGGGCTGAAGTGGTTAAATACCCTAACTGCTACCAGCCAAAGAGGATGCAATACAAAGGATTTATTCAACACAGGAAAACGCCCTTTGAGGCTCCATTCACACTAGCGCGTTTTTTGATGCATTTTGCAGAAATGCACAGGAATTTTTTAACATGGGTTTCTATGGAACATGTTCACATCAATGCCTTTTTGTTTCTCTGCATTTTTGGAAAGGGTCGGGGACTTTTTTTCATGCAAAAAGCAGCGTTTTACATGTAATGGATTTCATTGGACAAGCATCAAAAACGCAAGTGCACCGTTTTTGCACCGTTTTTGCCTTTTTTTTTTTTTTATTTTTTTTTTTTTAGACTGTAAAAAAAAAACTGTTAAAAAAAAAAAAAAAAAACACAAATCGCGGCAAAAACGCTACAAAAACGCTGCTCAAAAACGTGGCAAGCATGAAAAAAAACCTCCAAAAACGCTCAAAAGCAACATGCATAGGTGTGAATCGAGCCTGATTGCATTTCACAATCCTGGTGTGGTTACACAAACAGTGGTGAGAACTGAGGCTGGGTTTACACCTATGCTAATTGGATGTGGATTTCCCCCGCATTCAATTTGCATAGCAGGAGAATTCGACTGGCTCTCTATGGAGCCGGTTCACATCTCCGCAGCAGGTTCGGTGCATTTTGCAGGAAAAACATGTTCCCTTTTTTTGGTCTGTTTCAGGTCCAAATTCAGCCCAAAATTCGGGCTGAAATGGTGAACCACCACGCACCGGACCCCTGCTGTGCAACAGGTGCGACTCGTATGTGAACCGAGCCTAAAGAAATAGTGTATACTCCATAGCTATAATGTTACACCACTAGCAAAAACCTAATTCACAAATCACAGTACAGGAAGGGTGACAACATTATGGGGTTGATTTTATTAAGGCTCCTTTCACACTTGTGGGACTTGTCCTGCGACTTGAGACTGCAAAGTCGCATGACAAGTTGTTCCCCATGTTTTCCAATGAGTACTGTTCATATCTGCGCGACTTCAAAGTAGTCCTTGCACTTCTTTGGTCAGACTTTGATGCGATTTGAGAACCATAGACCTCAAGATTACACAGGCATTGCTTAAAGTTATGGCAAAAATCGCGGTAAAATCGCTTGACTTTTCCTGTGACTTTGGACATCAGTCGCATGACAAGTCGTTCCCCATGATTCCCAATGATAACTATTCATATCTGTGCGACTTCAATGTAGTCCCTGTACTACTTTGATCAGACTTTGATGCAAGTTTAGGGCTATAGACCTCAAGTTTACACAGACATTCCCTGAAATCGCATCAAAATATTGGTAACACTGTGACTTTCAAGTCGCAACAGTGTGAAAGGGGCATTAACTGAGGAGTACAAAATCTGGTGCAGCTCTGCATAGAAACCAATTGACTACCAGGTGTTTTTTTTTGTTTTTTTTTTTTTTTTCAGGTACCCTGTCCCTACTTCCAGGAGACGGGCCATGGCGAGTTGCGTCAGCAGTTCGGTCCCCCTCCTACCCTTCTGCCTGGCCAGTGAGAGCGCAGCGCGCTTCACACATGCGCCGTAGGGACCTGGCTGTGAAGCCAAAAGGCTACACAGCCGGGTTCCCTTACCAACAATGACGGCAGCAGCACCTGACCAGCTGATGGAAACATTGTCTGGGGTGCTGATATCGCTGGATTCCTGGACAGGTAAGTGTCCTAATATTGAAAGTCAGCAGCTGCAGTATGTGTACAGTATGTGTAGCTGCTCATACAAAGCTGCACCAGATTTTTGCACTCTCCAGTTTTAGTAAATCTCCCGCTTTGTGTCATGTTTTGTTACGGTCTTTGAGGCTGGGTTCACACTGGCAAACTCAGCAGCTCACAGCAGGGGTCTGGTGCATCTCCGTTCACCGTTCTGATGGATGTTGGCTTAGACTTGCATACAGACGGTCACACAAATCTTGTTGGAAATTCCGATCGCCAAGAACACGGTGACGTACAACACGTACAAAGAACCGAGAAAAATGAAGTTCAATAACCAGTGCGGCTCTTCTGCTTGATTCCGAGCATGCTTGGTACCGATGGAAAATGTCCGATGGAGCCTACACACGGTTGGAATTTCCGAAAAAAAAGCTCCCATCGAACATTTTCCGTTGGAAAATCCGACCGCGTGTACGGAGCATAAGTCTGGAATTGTTGCACTTCTCTCTTCTGTCGCTGGGTGGCCGGGTACCTGGTGACATTATGATAAATAAGGAGTGATCTTGCGCAATGGTGTATTAGCACTCAGTCTAAAAAGCTGACAATGATGTGAAAATCAAAAAATAAAGTACAGAAAAAAAGGGATGGGCAAAAAACCAAGAGACGGTGGGTCTCAAAAAAATTTGACGGTAAAAAAGTGAAACCAGAAATAGCAGGAGTCCATACACAAATATATCCGTGTGGAAACCACTTCTTCAATATATCGAATCCTAAACTTCAATCGCATCTGTGATGTGTATCCAGTAGAAAATGAGCTCAAAGAACTCTCACCTCAAATCTGTTAATAACCAGCATCCACACCATATCAGCAGCCTTTAACCTTCTATTCCTCCATCCTCCACTAGGGTGTTGCCATCTTTAAGTGATTCTCCAGATATCATACACCGAATAACAAGATGAGATGATGGACACACCGTGTCCAGCCCTATATGCTCCAATAGTGATAAAAATCGCCAAAGGAGGGAAGGAAAGGAATGCCTCAAATAGTGTAGTATGTTAAATAACTAATAGTATTTATTAAATGCAATAAGTTGGACTCTTACATCAAAAATTAATCATAAAAGTACAAATACAAAGTGTGGCGTTCCATTCGCCTTCTCAATTCACTTCTGGTATCCGGTCTACGTCCACTTCTGGCCACTCCCTACGCGTTACGTCACCACGTGACTTCATCGTGTGGTCACGCTCAGCCTACCTGTGGAGACCTCTTTTTGGGGAAAGGGGGATTGTGCAGACTGGGGGAGGGGGGGTGATTGTGCAAACTGGGGAGTAATTGTGCAGACTGGAGGAAGGGGGGTTATTGTGCAGACTGGGGGGGCGGGATTGTGTAAACTTGGGGGTAATTGTGCAGACCTGGGGGAGGGGGGTAATTGTGCAGACTAGGGGAAAGAGCAGTGTACAAACTGGGGGGGGGTTTGTGGAGACTAGGGGTAGGAGGGATTGGGCAGACGGGGGGGGGGGGGGGTGCGCAGACAGGGGGTAAGAGGGATTGAACAGACTGGGGCGAACTGTGCAGAATGGGGTGGAGAACTGAGAGCAGCACAGAGGAAACTGCCGGAGTCTTGGAGGCAGGCAGAGGCAGGGCACATCAGGGAGTTTGGGACGCACATGAGTGGCTCAGGTTGTGGGGCTAGACACTGGTTTGCAACAACTTGACACCAGGAGCATCAGCCCCCCAGGAGGCCATGCAAGGACCAGCTGAGCTGCCATCGCTGATGTGAGAGACCCTGACACAGCTGACCCCCCCCCCCACATCAGGCTGCACTGGTGAGGCTGCACTAGTAAGCACAGATGATGGGCAGTAGGCTGCAGTGATGGGCACAGGCAGGCGGCACTTATGGGCACAGATGAGACTTCACTGATTTGCTGAACTTATAGGCACTGATAAGCAATGGACACTGTCCACTGCTCTTCTGACACAGTCCACAGCCAAATATCTGTGTAAGAGGTTTCCACCATCCTTGTTAAGTAATTTGTTGTCTTATTTCAGTGTGATGTGTATTATATGTGACTTTACATACCACAGAGACCGGTACTGTGGTGATATTGAAGTTTATTGAGATTTCCATACACTAGAGAAGGGCTCGGCAACCCCCGGCACACGTGCCAAATGTGGCATGTGGACACCCTTCGGGCGGCACTAGAGAGCGATCCTGGGAGACCCACCTCGCACACGTGAAAACTGGTCCAGTTCAGCCAGTCAGCAGCAGTATAGAGGAGATTCAGCAGTGGGGCTGGTCCCTGCCCACCTCTCTTCCTGCCAGCTGATGCACTCTCCATTGCTTCAAACTGTGCAGTGAGGGAATTGAGTGCCCTGAGGCTAGCAGTGCTGCTCATTGTTGTAGTTTTGCACTTTTTTCCCCCTCTCTGGCAGTCTCCTAATCAGCAGGCTTATGGCTGGGCTTTTCCATGTGTGCACCTGCTGTATCTGAACCCTCCTCTGCTTAGAGTTTTCTGTAAAAGGTAAACTTACACTTTAAGGTGAACTTACACAGGTCCCGCTGACCTGGACCACCACAATCTCTGGTTCTAAGCCCCGTTATATCCGCATCAGGAGCCCAGGGCTTAGAAAGCCTCTGAGCTGAATGTCCAAAACGTCCCTCGTCAGTTTTCTGTAAAGGTGAACTTACACTTTAAGTAGCCATGCGACAGACTCGAGCATAGTTACATAGTTCGTAAGGTTGAATAAAGACACCAGTCCATCCAGTTCAACCTGAGCGAGTGTGGGTGCGTGTCTACAATTATCCCTATTTATTGAAGGTACCCATCAATTTTATGCAGCACTCCACACATACATCCCACACCAACATCAGTCCCTACCAGTGGCATCACTAGGGGGGGCAGAGGGGGCCATGGCCCCCCCCAACATACTGTGCCCCCCCCAACTAAAAAACGGACACTGGGAATGCAGGGGACAGGTATGGACTGAGCCGCTGTGTTGCTGGCTCCGGCTCCGCCTCCTGAGTCTACTCCTGCCCACTGGTTGCTATAACCGCCTCGCGTCTAGCAACCAGTGACATTAGAGCCGGCATTTATGTCTCTCTCCCCTCCTTCCTCTCTGGCACTGAATGATACACAGACGATCTGCTCCTTCTCCCCCTCCCCGTGTGTGTGTGTGTGTGTGGCGCGGGAAGTGTGCGCTCCTTAACTTCACACTTCCCTGGAGCACACACACAGGAGAGGGCAGGGGGAGAAGGAGCAGATAGTCTGTGTATCATTCAGTGCCAGAGAGGAAGGAGGGGAGAGAGAGACATCAATGCCGGTGTCTTGCCGAGAAAGTTTCCCCGGCGGATAAGGACCCCCTGTACTGCGTAGGCGCAGCGCTTGCGCAGTACGAACGACTAAGGAGCCGCCGAAAATAGCCGAAGCTGAAAACCTTGCGTCAGCTGTAAACGGCACCTGCACCTGGGGGTCCTTATCCGCCGACGGGAACTTTCTTGGCAGAACGGCTCTCGGGCTCTTAGCTGTTCCATGCAGGGACAAACCCCCCCCCAGAGCATCAGTCAATTTCACAGCAGCCAGGCTAGTGTAGCCTATCGGCTGCAGGAGCCAAACTGCAGACGCTGGATACCGGCTGAAAATAAATCTTGTCCCCGATCTGCCTGCATTGTAAAGTAGGAGAGGTCTGGTATGATGTTGGGAGAGAGGAAGGCCCTTTTCGTGAGCTTCAGCTACCTATTGGCTGAGAAGGCAGCAGGGGGCGGTGCTTCTGCCTCCTCAGCCAATGGGTACACATAGTGCATTGTCCTTCCCTACAAATTCATCCCGCGGGCTTTTAGAAGCTGCAGAAGTTCCTGCAATGATGGAGGTGAGAGAGGAGAAAAGTTACTTTCACTTTCCCCTGATACATCCGTATCTTTCACCCCCAGCTTTACTTTCCTTCCCTCTATGTACTACATGGCTCTACATTCTCCTGATAAGACTATGCAGTGATCAGACACACCGATCCTCACCCCCTTCCCCTTCCACTTCACTATTTGCTGTTACTTTCTGCTCTCCACTCCCATAAGTCTGCACTGAACACATGATCCTGCAGCCTCCAGTCTGACTGTGTGCATGACACCTTTCCATTCCCAGCTTACTTCCAACTGTTCTGCAGCCTCATACATTCTTTACAATCCTTAAATTATATTTTTTTCTTTCAGCCAGCAGGCTGGTATAGTACTAGAGTGAGACTGCAAATGTTGCTACAATATACTGCTGTTACTACTTTTGACAAGAATAGTAAAAGTATACAGTGCAAACACTGTCTGCAGCCATGAAAGATACAGCCACAGCACATGTGATCATCATTATCATGCTGATGATCACATTGTACAGCCTATACAGTAGTCACATGAAGTACAGTGTAATCATCAGCATGACGCTGTGGCTGTATCTTTCATGGCTGCAGACAGTGTTTGCACTGTATACTTTTTACTTCTGGCTTTTTTTCAGCTGAAATGTGGCACTCCTAAAATCTGGACTCTACGTAGCACACCATGGACCCTGGTACTCTGCACGTAGCACACCATGGACCCTGGTACTCTGCACGTAGCACACCATGGACCCTGGTACTCTGCACGTAGCACACCATGGACCCTGGTACTCTGCACGTAGCACACCATGGACCCTGGTACTCTGCACGTAGCACACCATGGACCCTGGTACTCTGCACGTAGCACACCATGGACCCTGGTACTCTGCACGTAGCACACCCTGGACCCTGGTACTCTGCACGTAGCACACCATGGACCCTGGTACTCTGCACGTAGCACACCATGGACCCTGGTACTCTGCACGTAGCACACCCTGGGCCCTGGTACTCTGCACGTAGCACACCCTGTACATGGGTATAGAATTGCGTTTTATAGTTGGCCCCCCTACTTTTGTCCCTGTGCCCCCCTAAATATGAAAGCTTGAGACGCCACTTGTCCCTACCCTCAAGGAGCCCACAATCCAAGGCCCCCAACTCTCTCCAGAAGGGGAGAAAATGAGAAATGCTATATACCAGGCTTTGCGAGAAATGCTATATGCCAGGCTTTGTGAGACATGCTATATGCTATACCCTGCTGTGAGTCTGGGAATAAGAAATAAGAAAAATAACATATTTTTTAAAGTGCCCTGTCCTGAGAAGCTCGCGCGCAGAAGCGAACGCATATGAAAACTGTGTTCAAACCACACATGTGAGGTATCGCCGTGATCATTATAGCCCCAGACCTTCTCTGTAACTCAAAACTGGTAACTTGTAGAAACTTTTAAACATCGCCTATGGAGATTTTTAAGGGTAAAAGTTTGTCGCCATTACACGAGCGGGCGCAATGAAGTGTGACATGTTGGGTATTAATTTACTCGGCGTAACATTATCTTTCACAATATAAAAAAAATTGGGATAACTTTTTACTGTTTTTATTTTTTAATTCAAAAAAGTGTATTTTTGCTATATGAATGGGAAAAACTTTTGAAGAGGAAAAAATCTTAGTTTCTGTTATACAATTTTGCAAAATAATCTAAGATCAATCTAATAAGAGTCCACAAACTATGGGATATATATTTCAAAATCGATCAATCCTGATGTACTGGAGGCCTATCATTTTCTCAGGCTCTCAAATGCCAGAACAGTACAAATATCTCCCAAATGAACCCTTTTTGGAAAGTAGACAGTCTAAGATATTTAGGAAGAAGCATGGCGAGTCTGTAGGGGGTTAAATTTAACCATTGGTTTCCCTCTTACCTTTTTTAGCCTTGGCTACAGGCCCGCGGAAGTCCCAACCAATCAGACACAGACACTGACTGAAGAGCAAAGACTTGGTTGTTCTGGCTTGTGTTTCATCTTAAGTACACAGGATGAGATGGGTGTTTATCAATAATTTTTCCACCAATAAGGGGTACATGTTTGGATGACATATTTCCTTTATAATAAGGGGAAGATCCCATATTCATTATAATCAATTTATAAAATACACTTATTAGAATACATTGAGTTATGCATGATTTGTACTAAACTTTTCCAGCAGACCGTTTCCTTTAGCTGTCTGCCTGCTATGCTATTCTTGAATTTGAGGAAAAAATAGAACTGGAAAAATTGACTTTCTAGGCACCACTGATAAAAGACATATGTTTTATTAAACACACCACATAAATCTAAAAACAGAATAAAAAAAACTGTAATTGAGAAAACACACAATAGTCCAATATATGTCTCCAAGACAGCCGTCTACATTAGGGGTGTACGGGTGACAACCCCAAGTATTGTCATGATGGCTAATTACAAAGTACATGAAGCTCGACATGTTTCATGGGGAACTGCTTATTCAGGACTGTGAGTGTGTAAGAGATGAAGGTGTGTAGATGGGCAAATCCACTTTGCACTACAAGTGCAATTGGAAGCGCAGTCACTGTAGATCTGAGGGGGACATGTAAGGGAAATAAAAAACAGCATTTTTTTTGCTTGTACATGATTGGATGACAAATTCGGCAGAGCTTCCCCCCTCATTTCAGATCTTCCCTTTAGATCTACAGCGACTACACTTCCAAGTGCACCTGTAGTGCAGAGTGGATTTGCCTTTAGTAAATCAACCCCATGGTGTGTCTGTCAACCAGCACCCCAAATATATAAATGCAATTGAGCTATGGGCGAATTCCCAGTGGACTAGGCTGCGGTGATTGGGTATCGGGGCGGATTGTCACCCTCCTGGCCTCCAGTCCGGTCAGTGCCCTATTCCATAATTTCAGGCCCTGTGCTGGCGTTTCCCCGATCACTTCTCCATTGCGATCTATGGGACGTATGCCCTCTGGGATCCACTGGAGGGAGAACTTCCCTGTCCTGTTATTCCCATGGGATGCCCATTCATGCACTCCCCCTGTGTTGCAGATTACCTGCGAGTATAAGGTGTGCACGTACCCTTCCTTTGGCCGGGTCAGGTGATGCGGAAGCATTGCGCCGCTCACCTGACCGGGATATGCGTTTAAAGCTCAGTTGTGAGCTTGGCTTGGTAGCAGTATCTCTCTTCCCTTATATGCTCCTGCGGCCTGGCTTGGGGTGTGTTACCACACACCTTAGGTATGTGTTTTTATGCTTATATTGGGACACTCTCTTTTTCTCTTTCATTGTGGAACTGAAACTAAATCTAGTATTATCTGGATCTACAGAGTGATTATACACAACCGCAGAATGTATGCTATCAGTGGACATTTAGTCTATGGACACCCCTATATAGCACTGAAGCGCGATCCACTTTAGACGGTTCACTTATTTCTGATGTTATCCTTGTGGCACTGATGTGCTTTTCAGATACTACCTAGAGGTAAGAACCGCACAATAATGATCTTACTTCTAGCTCCATAGAGACATCTATTTGCTCAAATGGTGTTTGAAGTTATCCATTTAGTTGTTTTATATGGCAGGTTCTATTTACACCCTTACTGATTATACATATAAGCAGTAGCGTAGAATGGGGGGGCCGTGGGCCCTGGGTGCAACATTTAGGGGGGTGAAATCCCATGCCAGTGTGTGTCCCTCTGGCTCAGTCATCCTAATTTCTATTTCCTGTGTCCCCTGCGATCCGACTGCCATGTTTAATGTCAGCTGAGCGCCCTGTGATTGGGTGAATGGAGTCATGTGAGGCGGCAGGGCTGGCCTGTCCTTTTTAATGCTCCTAGAGTCCCAGCTCTGCTATCTTCCCCTCCTGACCGCCGGATCTGGGACTCGCATCATTCCCCATTGGTTGTGGCAGCCAGAGGTCAGATCGATGGTGAACAAAAAAGCAGGTGAGACGAGTAAGGCAGCTGCTACTGCAACTAATCATCCTCTGCAAGGCAAAGCCAGCACTGTAAGTTCTGCCTCTCTACTCACAAGAAGTGCATACATACTTTCCTGGCTTCCTATTGGCTGAGACTCGGGACACTGAGCTGCTCCCAGTCCAATGAGTCCATGCAGCATACTGCTCAGAGCTGCTCTGCTGTTCCATGGACATGTGTTCTGCTGTACTCAACATGTAATGACATGGATGTTTCTGGGTCATACACTGTGGTATGTGACACTCAGTCTGTATAACACAGTCACATAGGACAAACTACACATACACAGAGCATCACCCTCTTCCCCACTTATTCTAAATGCACCTCCACCCACTTATCCCCAATGTCCCTTCTCTCCCCCCACTTATCCGAAATGTTCCTCCTCTCCCTCAGTTATCCCCAATACCCCTCTAGTCCCACCACTTATCCCCAGTGTTCCCTTTCTCCCAAATGTCCCTCATTTCTGCCCACTTAGCAACAATGTTCCAACTCTCCCCCAAGTTAGAAATTAGCACATTGCCTGATTTCCCCCCCCCATTTAGCACCAATGTCATTCCCTATCCCCTCTTTGCACTAATGCCCCCTCTCTCCACTTAACAGTGTACTCCTACTGTAAGCTGTAGTTGCTTTTCTGTAGCAGACCTATAGGTGCCAACATTGTAAAAAAAAAAAAAATAAGGACACTTTTTTTTTTTTTGCCTGTAGCAGAGTCTTCTTATAATTAGGAGGTGGGGCATTCATTTGTAGACATGAGATGGGGGGGGGGGGGGGAAATACAGCATGCAAGGTATGCTGCAGCAAAATAGGGGGCGTGGCTTAAATGGGTGTGGTTTAAATGGGGTGTGGTTAGAGTATGAGATGATGGAGGGAGAAAGAGAGGGATGGAGGGACAGCAGGCCCAGATCCTACACCACAATAGATATGTGTGTTCCAGAAAGTTTAACAATCTGCAGATAAAGTTACTACAAACATCTGGTGAAATCATTCAATTCACCATATCGCAGAATCAGTGGGAGCTCTGAGCGTGTCACTCACCACGTGGCCCCTTCTTGCAGTCAAGAGCTGCCCAGGCAGCAGAGGCCCTTCCTTGCTGCATCTGTCCCCATCAGCGGAAGCTACACTGAGTTCCCAGCTTTCTCAAGTGTTCAGTGGAGAGGGGAGGAGCCTCCAGGCCGTGCAACCATTAGGCTTCAGTGTACAAGAGAATTGTATACTGAAGAGAGAAGCTGGCTGCCCCTCTCCACAGAACACGAGGGGATTAGTCCTGGTGGCTGGCCGTTTTTGCCTAAAACATTCCCTAAAACATTCCCAATCTAATCGGGATGAGGCTCCCAAAATCGGGATTGTCCCTGGAAAATCGGGACTGTTGGCAAGTATGCAGACCTTCTCTCTGATACTATGTGGGTGGGGAAGAGAAGATTTGGGAGTGGAAGGAGAGCTCTGTACTGGAAGGGGGGGTTGTAAACTGTCCTGTGAAATATGCATTCCTGATCCCTGCAATCTGTATGTAGTACAATCTTGATCTTTGCATTTTGTATATAGCACACTCCTGATCTTTGCATTCTATACCTAGCAAACTCCTGAACTCTGCACTCTGCAGAATGCACAAATGGTATTTAACAATGCCCCATTAAGACTCTCCCACTGTTAGGTGGTGGTGGCATGGTTGAGTTCCTGCACCTATTATCTGAGGAAAATAGCCCCGCCTGTACTATGTCTGCAGTCTCTGACCATCTCCTGTACTATGTCTGCAGTCTCTGACCATCTCCTGTACTATGTCTGCGGTTTCTGACCATCTCCTGTACTATGTCTGCGGTCTCTGACCATCTCCTGTACTATGTCTGCGGTCTCTGACCATCTCCTGTACTATGTCTGCGGTCTCTGACCATCTCCTGTACTATGTCTGCGGTCTCTGACCATCTCCTGTACTATGTCTGCGGTCTCTGACCATCTCCTGTACTATGTCTGCGGTCTCTGACCATCTCCTGTACTATGTCTGCGGTCTCTGACCATCTCCTGTACTATGTCTGCGGTCTCTGATCATTTCCTGTACTATGTCTGCGGTCTCTGACCATCTCCTCCTGTAGTATGTCTAGCACTAAATAATATTATGCACAACCCTTAAGTCAGGGTTGTTATTGGCTGTCTGCTCTGCTGCATATAAGTGTTCCTCGTTATTTACAACCTGAGCCTCCTGGTTGGCTACCCGCAGCCTTTTATTATTGATTGATAATAAGAAGATATCTCTTCGACTACAGTAGTCAAAGAGATATCTCAGATCTAACCAATAATAATAAAAGGCTGCAGGCAGCCAATCAGAGGCTCAGGCTGTGAGTGGAGGAACCCTTTGCGTTTTGACAGCCACAGCACTTATGAAGCAGCAGAGCAGTCCCTGGGCCCCCATTCTTGGGTATTAAAGGCCCACAGGTTAGGGGGCGCAAATTACTTGCCTTGCCCTGGGTGCTGACAACCCACTCAAGGCCACTGCATATAAGAGAAACCTCTACAAATATATTTTGAACATTATGGGAGAGCTAAGCTGACCGGTCTAATCCTACATAACCGTGTCAGAGATGAGTCTATTTATTTTATCACCTCCTCAGATGATCCCCCCCCCCCCCCCCCCGTGGTGAGCTGTTCCTTCCCTATTTACTATCTATTCTGGTTAAAGTGCATTACAGGCTAATGCTACATATCTTATTTCATTATACAGGATTTTTATAGCGCCAACAATTTGCGCTTAACAAAATGAAGGCAGACATTACAGTTACATTACAATTTGGTACAAGAGGACTCAGAGGGCCCTGCTCATTAGAGCTTACAAGCTAAAAAAAAAAAAAATCTTAAGGTAAAGTCTCTATAACTTGATGCACTTTATGATACTTGGCATGTCCCCACGTTCGTCCATAGCTCAATTGCATGTGTATGGTGTGTTTTTATATATTTCTTTTTTTTTTTTTTGTTTTTTTTTGTTTTTTTTTTTTTATACCCAATAAAAAAAAATTATTCAAATTTCCTCAACAATTTAGGCCAATATGTATTCTGCTACATATTTTTGGTAAAAAAAATCCCAATAAGCGTATATTGATTGGTTTGCGCAAAAGTTATAGCGTCCAAAAAATATGGGATAAATTTGGGGACTTTATTGTTTTTTACTAGTAATGGCAGCGACTTCTTTCTTCTTCTTTTTCTTCCTCTTTCCTGCGACATTGCATTGGACACTAAGTGACAATTTTTGGGGACCAGTGATCGGTGCTAAAAAAAAAATTAAATAAAAAATGTACTGATCACTGTATAAATGACGCTGGCAGGGAAGGGGTTAACTCCAGAGGCAATCAAGGGGTTAAATGTGTGTCTGGGAGGTGATTTCTGAAGGCCTGTACACACCATACGAAAATCGGATGTAAAAATTCGTATGACGAGCTGTCTGCTGATTTTCGGATCGTCATTTAACAAAATGAAGGCAGACATTCCAGTTTAATTACAATTTGGTACAAGAGGACTCGGGGCCCTGCTCATTAGAGCTTACAAGCTAAAACATAAAATATAACATCTCTAAAATTTGCCTCTTTTTTTAACAAATGAAACCACCAAGCTCCTCATTCACTTGTTATCTCTCGCCTTGACTATTGCAACTTCCTTCTCATTGGCCTGCCTCTCCATAGGCTCCTCCCCTCTTCAGTCTATCATGAATGCTGCTGCCAGACTTATCCACCTTACCAACCACTCGGTGTCTGCCAATCCTCTCCTCCAATCCCTACACTGGTCTCCATTTAGTGTCTGCCAACCCTCTCCTCCAATCCCTACACTGGTCTCCATTTAGTGTCTGCCAACCCTCTCCTCCAATCCCTACACTGGTCTCCATTCAGTGTCTGGCAACCCTCTCCTCCAATCCCTACACTGGCTCCATTCAGTCTCTGGCAACCCTCTCCTCCAATCCCTACACTGGCTCCGGATCACTCAGCGAATTTAATTCAAAATACTAACCACAACATACAAAGCCATTCACAACTCTGAGCCGAGATATATCGCTCAAATCGTCCTCTCCGCTCTTCTTCTCAAGACCTCCTACTCAAGCCCTCTTGTCTCCTCCTCCTGTGTTCATCTTGAGGATTTCTCCCAGAGCCTCTCCCATCCTATGGAACTCTCTACCTCCACCTGTCCAGCTATCCCCTACTCGTGCTACCTGTATGTCATCTAATGGTGTCCATACAGATTTTTTTTTTTAATAGATTTAGTGTGCTATTGAAAGGTCAAAAATTGGTTTGGACAAAAAAAGGAAACGCAACATGATTCGCAGGTGTGAAAGTGACGTCTTATTTGACATTGACAGTGGAAGTGATGGTGCCTCTGTGACTGCCAATTGCCAATTTATTTGCCGTGTCATGAGGTACAGTATCAAAAGGTTATGATGGCATATACACAGGGCCATCTTAATGCACGGACACACCTGGGCACTGCCCAGGGGCCCTAGGTGAATGGAGGCCCCATGATACTCTTGCATTACACCATAATTGCCAACTGTCCCGGATTTGCCAGGACAATCACGCTTTTTACTAAGCTGTCCCAGGGTGGACATGTCCTGACTCCTGAGTAGCATCCCAGAATCTGGGCTGCAGGGACAGCAGCAGCCTGTCGTTGGGCTAAATCTACAATTGGAATTACATCTTGCCCTGCTACTTGTTTAAAAATGATTTGATTGAAAGTACTAATAAATATGTTTTAATTCTATTAACTAGTTATACATTCATTCTTCAATTGGGGCAGACATGTAGGGATCCCAGTGCATTACTTTGCCCCGGGGCCCATGATGCTATAAAGATGGCCCTGCATATACAGTGGCAAAGAAAACGGCGTCTGATAGGCATAAGCGCGGTCCACATGGTCACCTGATTGAAAGACAAAAGGACATTGTGCAAGAAGACTTGAGTCCCGTAAAGACCGAGATTAAGCTCTGCAGTCACTTTTTGCAGTTGTTGTTGTTCTGGGTCACAATCCTGCACAATGTCCTTTTTTGTCTTTCGTTCGGGTGACCATGTGGACCGTGCTTCTACTTATCAGACAATGTTTTCATGGAAACTGTATAATAACCTTTTATACTGTACCTTGCAACACCGCAAATTGGCAACTGTCAGTCAGAGGCATAAGCTAAGCGGCATGCCTTAAAGTATTCATACCCCTTGAAATATTTTCCATATTTTTGTCATGTTGCAGCCAAAAACTTAAATGTATTTTATGTGATAGACCAACACAAAGTGGCACATAATTGTGAAGTGGAAGGAAAATGATAAATGGTTTTCAAAATTTGTTACAAATATGTGAAAAGTGTGGGGGGTACATTTGTATGGCGCCCCCCGGAGTCAATTTTTTGTAGAACCGCCTTTTCTCTGCAATTACAGCTGCAAGTCTTTTTGGGGATGTCTCTACCAGCTTTGCACATCTAGAGGACATTTTTGCCCGTTCTTCTTCTTTGTAAAATATCTCAAGCTCTGTCAGATTGGATGGAGAGCGTCTGTGAACAGCAATTTTCAAGTCTTGCCAGTGGCGGAATTACCAGGGTCGCAACAGTCGCAGTGGGGGGGCCCAGCGGGGTTGATCTTCACACACGACTCTGAGCGGAGATCGTGTGTCATAGATTACTAGCACAGAGAGACTCCGGCGGCATTAATGTTCTATTTGTCGGTCCTCTCTGGCATGGATGAGAGAGGAGGACACACAGCTGATCTCACAGCTCCCCCTCCCCTCTCCCCCATTAATGCCACCGGAGTCTTTCTGTGCTATTAATCTATGACACACGATCTCCGCTCAGAGCTGTGCTGTCCTGAGAAGGCAGACAGCACTGATAGAACTTAATAGCAGGGACTGATGAGCACTAATAGAAGGCACTGATGGGCACTGATAGAAGGCACTGATGGGCACTGATGGGCACTGATAGATGGCACTGATGGGCACTGATAGACGGCACTGATAGACGGCACTGATAGACAGCACTGATGGGCACTGATAGACGGCACTGATGAGCACTGATAGACGGCACTGATGAGCACTAATAGAAGGCACTGATGGGCACTGATAGAAGGCACTGATGGGCACTGATAGAAGGCACTGATAGATGGCACTGATGGGCACTGATAGACGGCACTGATAGACGGCACTGATGGGCACTGATAGACGGCACTGATGGGCACTGATAGACGGCACTGATGAGCACTGATAGACGGCACTGATGAGCACTGATAGACGGCACTGATGAGCACTGATAGACGGCACTGATGAGCACTGATAGACGGCACTGATGAGCACTGATAGACGGCACTGATGAGCACTGATGAGCACTGATAGACGGCACTGATGAGCACTGATAGACGGCACTGATGAGCACTGATAGACGGCACTGATGAGCACTGATAGGAGGCACTGATAGGGGGCACTGATGGGCACTGATAGGAGGCACTGATGGGCACTGATAGGCTGCACTGATAGATGGCATTGATGGGCACTGATAGGTGGTACTGATAGGCACTGAGGAACACTGATAGACAGAACTCAGGCAGTATTGATGGGCTTTGATGGACAGAATTGAAGAGTACTGATAGGTGGCACTGATGGACGCAGTTAGGTGGCATTAATGAGCACTAATAGGTGGTGCTGATAGGCAGAATTGATGGGCACTAATAGGCAGCATTAATGAGCACTGATGGGTAACATTTGCAGTTGGAAGTGATGGGCACTGATAGGCGGCACTGATGGGCACTGATGATTGGGGCACTGATTATCTGTGTTAGGAAAGGACTGCCATTAACTGTCAAGAATGTCAGTAAATTGTTTACACGAACACAGTGTGTGAGGAAAGGGCTGTGGATAACCAGTCTGTTTACATGTGATCAGCTGATCACATGGTAAAGGGCCGATGTGATTGCGCTGGATGCATGTCCAAGGGGTCATGTGGGAAGCACGGTTTTGGGAGGATGTCCATGGACACCCTCCCAGAATTGGAAGCCGGGGCTCGAGTGGAAGGGGGGCCTATCATGGTTTCTTGCACCGGGGCCCTGAAGGTTCTAGTTACGCCTCTGAGTCTTGCCACAGATTCTCAATTGGATTTTGGTCTGGACTTTGACTGAGCCATTCTAACACATGCATATGCTTTGATCTAAACCATTCCATTGTAGCTCTGGCTGTATGTTTAGGGTCGTTGTCCTGCTGGAAGGTGAACCTCCCCCCCAGTCTCAAGTCTTTTGCAGACTCGAACAGGTTTTCTTCTAAGATTGCCCTGCATTTGGCTCCATCCATCTTCCCATCAACTCTGACCAGCTTCCCTGTCCCAGCTGAAGAAAAGCATCCCCACAACATGATGCTGCCACCACCATATTTCACGGTGGGGATGGTGTGTTCAGGGTGATGTGCACTGTTAGTTTTCTGCCACACATGGGCCAAAAAGTTGAATTTTGGTCTCATCTGACCAGATCACCTTCTTCCACATGTTTCCTGTGTCCCCCACATGGCTTCTCACAAACTACAAACAGGACTTCTTATGGATTTCTTTCAACAATGTCTTTCTTCTGGCCTTTATGGAAGATTTGTGGAGAACACGACTAATAGTTGTCCTGTGGACAGATTCTCCCCCCTGAGCTGTGGATCTCTGCAGGTCCTCCAGAGTTACCATGGACCTCTTGGCTCTTCTCTGAATGCTCTCCTTGCCCGGCCGGTCAGTTTAGGTGGACGGCCATGTCTTGGTAGGTTTGCAGTTGTGCCATACTCTTTCCATTTTCTGATGATGGATTGAAAGAAGACATGTGTGGTGTTTTTTTTTTTTTTTATAACCTAACCCTGCTTTAAACTTCTCCACAACTTTATACCTGACCAATCCGGTGTGTTCCTTGGCCTTCATGATGCTGTTTGTCCACCAAATTTCTCTAACAAACCTCTGAGGGCTTCACAGAACAGCTGTATTTATACTGAGATTAAATTACACACAGGTGTACTCTATTTACTAATTAGGTGGCTTCCAAAGGCAATTGTTTCCACTATATTTTAGTGAGGGGTATCAGAGTAAAGGGGACTGAATACAAATGCATGCCACACTTTTCAGATAATTTTTGTAAAACCTTTTGAAAACCATTTATCATTTTCCTCCCACTTCACAATTTTATATGTCACTTTGTGTTGAACTATCTGACAGGGATCTCCAAATTACGGCCCTCCTGTTGCAGATCTATACATCCCATGAGGCATTGTAAGACTCTGACATTCACAGACATGACTAGGCATGATAGGAATTGTAGCTCATGAACAACTGGAGGGCCGTAGTTTGGAGACACTGGTCGATCACATAAAATGCCAATAAAATACATTTTACGTTTTTGGTTGTAACATGACAAAATGTGGAAAATGTCAAGGGGTATAAATACTTTTTCAAGGCACTGTATATTACATACAGTATCTCACAAAAGTGAGTACACCCCTCAGTCACATTTGTGTAAATATTTTCTTCTATTTTTTTCATGTGACAACACTGAAGAAATGACACTTTGCTACAATGTAAAGTAGTGAGTGTACAGCTTGTATAACAGTGTAAATTTGCTGTCCCCTCAAAATAACTCAACACACAGCCATTAATGTCTAAACCTCTGGCAACAAAAGTGAGTACACCCCTAAGTGAAAATGTCCAAAGTGTCAATATTTTGTGTGGCCACCATTATTTTCCAGCACTGCCTTAACCCTCTTGGGCATGGAGGTCACCAGAGCTTCACAGGTTTCCACTCAGTGGAGGCTAAAGTTTTTTTAGGATGGGGGGCGCAAGGCCCTGCCCTTTTTGATCCCTCCCACTTCCCATAAGCCCCACCCCTTATAGAATCCACCCACTCTGCCCCCTGTATTCCACCCATAGTGTCAGGAGTATACAGCCCTAGCCTCACCGGACAGGAGTATACATCATCCGTCCTGTATACAGCTAGCTATATACACCCACCTTCCTTCCTGATATAGAGACCTTCCTCCATCACTGACTGCAGATATACATCATCTGTCCTGTATACAGCTATGTATACAGTAACAGGACATGCTAGTAGGTTAATTGGATCCTGTCTAAATTGGCCCTAATATGTATGAATGTGAGTTAGGGACCTTAGATTGTAAGCTCCTTGAGGGTCTAATGTGACTGTACAATGTATATGTAAAGCGCTGCATAAATCGACAGCACAATATAAGTAACTAAAATTAAATAATAATGTATATCTGCAGTCAGTGATGGAGGATGGTCTCTATATACAGGAAGGAAGAAGGTGGGTGTATATAGCTGTATACATTACAGGACAGATGTACTCACAATTTGTGACTATTATGTAGTGTAACGTAGTCAGTACATGGCAGAAATCCCCAAAATAATGTATTGCAAAGCAGCCAGCGAGACATGATGTGGCACACTCACTGACACTGTCTGACACCCTGATGCTCCAGTCATTATATAATACACCCATCATCGTCATCCCCATATTATACACCCATCATCACTATCCTTATCATCATACTGCTCATCATCAAACCCATATTATACACCCGTCATCATCATCGTACTCCTCATCATTGTATAATTCATCTTTCATCTGTCGTCGTCATCATCCTTCATTCGTCGTCGTCATCCTTCATCTGTCGTCGTCGTCGTCGTCGTCATCCTTCATCTGTCGTCGTCGTCGTCGTCGTCATCCTTCATCTGTCGTCGTCGTCGTCGTCATCCTTCATCTGTCGTCGTCGTCGTCGTCATCATCCTTCATCTGTCGTCGTCGTCGTCGTCGTCGTCGTCGTCGTCGTCATCCTTCATCTGTCGTCGTCATCATCCTTCATCTGTCGTCGTCGTCGTCGTCGTCGTCGTCCGTCATCCTTCATTCGTCGTCGTCGTCGTCATCCTTCATCTGTCGTCGTCGTCGTCGTCGTCATCCTTCATCTGTCGTCGTCATCATCCTTCATCTGTCGTCGTCGTCGTCGTCATCATCCTTCATCTGTCGTCGTCGTCGTCGTCATCATCCTTCATCTGTCGTCGTCGTCATCATCCTTCATCTGTCGTCGTCGTCATCATCCTTCATCTGTCGTCGTCGTCATCATCCTTCATCTGTCGTCGTCGTCGTCGTCATCATCCTTCATCTGTCGCCGCCGTCGTCGTCATCATCCTTCATCTGTCGCCGCCGTCGTCGTCGTCATCATCCTTCATCTGTCGTCGTCGTCGTCATCATCCTTCATCTGTCGTCGTCGTCGTCATCATCCTTCATCTGTCGTCGTCGTCGTCATCATCCTTCATCTGTCGTCGTGGTCGTCGTCATCCTTCATTCGTCGTGGTCATCATCATCCTTCATCCTTCATCTGTCGTCGTTGTCATTCTTCAGTCGTCGTCGTCGTCATCGTCATCATCCTTCATCTGCCGCCGTCGTCCTTCATCTGCCGTCGTCCTTCATCTGCCGCCGTCGTCGTCCTTCATCCTTCACCCATTGTTAGAATATTTTTAAAATTCATAATTCGGCACTTATAGGTGTTATATTATATACATGACAAGCTTGCAAAACATATTTGGTTTTATGATTAGTCATAATAAATAGTATGTGTGAATGACCTTGATCAATTGATTTGATATGATTCTTTATCTAAAGCTGAGTATTGCTAGAAGTTTCTGGTGTATGAGGATGACATATAAGGTATCTTGGTATAGAATGTCATGAGAAGACAAAAATAGACACGTGTCTACAGAGCTAAAGGAATAATACATTGTGGTTTATATCCTGTTTAATTTAGTTTAGTGTAGTCTCAGTCATTTTAAGTATTAGTATATAGTTAATGTAGTTAAAGTTGGTTATATGACATTATATGATCAGCACATTACTACAACTGTTACATATGGGATTGTCAATCAAACTCTACACATGACTCTGAGTTAGTATCTCCTTTTGTATAGAATGAATGTGTGCTATACAAGGTTCTAAGTTTTTGTGATGTTATGACATTCACATGTAACATATAAAGCCAGAGCTTCCATATTAAAGGTCAGACACACACACACCCACTAGGAGAGATGACAGACATATTTACATGAAGACTTTGACAAGTTGAAACAGGTGATTTCTCTCAGAAGTCTAATGCTGCGTACACACGGACGGACTTTCCGATGGGAAATGTTGGATGTGAGCTTGTTGCCGGAAAGTCTGACTGTGTAGGCTCCATTGAACATTTGCTGTCGGACTTTCCACCAACAAATGTTAGCAGGTTCTCAAATTTTCAGCCAACTTAATTTTGTTGTTGGAAAGGAGCCGCACTGACTATTGAACTTCCTTTTTCTCGGCTCGTCGTACGCCACCGCATTCTCACATTCATAATTGTTGGCCAACATTTGGGTGAATGCTTGACAAGTTCGAGCCAACAACCTTCAAACAAAAATCCACAGTTTTGTTGGAGTAAAGTCCGATCACGTGTACGTGGCATTAGAACGTAATTTCCTGATTCTTTTTGGCTACACGAGACAGCATGGAAACAGAAGGGAGCAGCCATGAAGCACACATGGCTTTTTATAAGCGTATTACAGCTTTAACTATTTCATATATTTTTACCTACACGGTATCTGTTTATAAACGACCTGGAGGATGGGATAAACAGTTCAATCTCTGTATTTGCAGACGATACTAAGCTAAGCAGGGCAATAACTTCTCCGCAGGATGTGGAAACCTTGCAAAAAGATCTGAACAAATAAATGGGGTGGGCGACTACATGGCAAATGAGGTTCAATGTAGAAAAATGTAAAATAATGCATTTGGGTGGCAAAAATATGAATGCAATCTATACACTGGGGGGAGAACCTCTGGGGGAATCTAGGATGGAAAAGGACTTGGGGGTCCTAGTGGATGATAGGCTCAGCAATGGCATGCAATGCCAAGCTGCTGCTAATAAAACAAACAGAATATTGGCATGCATTAAAAGGGGGATCAACTCCAGAGATAAAACGATAATTCTCCCGCTCTACAAGACTCTGGTCCGGCCGTACCTGGAGTATGCTGTCCAGTTCTGGGCACCAGTCCTCAGGAAGGATGTACTGGAAATGGAGCGAATACAAAGAAGGGCAACAAAGCTAATAAAGGGTCTGGAGGATCTTAGTTATGAGGAAAGGTTGTGAGCACTGAACTTATTCTCTCTGGAGAAGAGACGCTTGAGTGGGGATATGATTTCAATTTACAAATACTGTACTGGTGACCCCACAATTGGGATAAAACTTTTTCGCAGAAGAGAGTTTAATAAGACTCGTGGCCACTCATTACAATTAGAAGAAAAGAGGTTCAACCTTAAACTACGTAGAGGGTTCTTTACTGTAAGAGCGGCAAGGATGTGGAATTCCCTTCCACAGGCGGTGGTCTCAGCGGGGAGCATTGATAGCTTCAAGAAACTATTAGATAATCACCTGAATGACCGCAACATACAAGGATATGTAATGTAATACTGACACATAATCACACACATAGGTTGGACTTGATGGACTTGTGTCTTTTTTCAACCTCACCTACTATGTAACTATGTACTATTATACTTTTTACATTTGTATTTATGATACCAACTGTGTGACAATAAACTCATACTTTGTTTAAGTCAGTCTGACTATCAATGCTATTCATACGGAAAGCCCTTGAGATACAAGAATATTAGATATTGAATTTATTGACCCAAAAAAACATGAAAGCGCACCAAAAATAAGCCGCGTTCATAACTCATTGAGGATACAAAATAAGGTAGTACTGAGTATTACCAGGGAGGCGGACTTTTTAGGCTAAGAAACAGTGGAGAAGATATAGTGGTATAAAAAATATAAATTTATTGAAAAATACAATATCTAAAAAAAAAAACAATTGTAACATATATGATTATTGTGCAGTGGGCCCTTGTATGTCTACGCGTTTCACCGTTAGGCTTCCTCAGGACACGGCCAAGGTTCACAGATGAGACCGAGAAGGGAATATGTCTCCATCTTAAATTGGAATGCGAAATCATGCAAGTCACGGTAGTATGAGAAAGTTCAATCAGCAGTAAGAAAGTATATTAGATATGGCTAAATATCTCAGCAGGGGCATGTAAACAATATTCCTAATTAAGGGAGCAGCCATTAGAGGGAGGAGGGCCAACACTGGATGCACCAATTAGATCCTGGATTTAGTATCAGCAATGCTGAAGGCTCAATACAATCCCATCGCTGCATATTCAGGATACAAATAATCCAGCGTGTCCTTGGGAGACAGCAATACACTGCAGTAATGGCTGCTCCCTTAATTAGGAATATTGTTTACATGCCCCTGCTGAGATATTTAGCTATATCTAATATACTTTCTTACTGCTGATTGAGCTTTCTCATGCTACCGTGACTTGCATGATTTTGCATTCCTATTTAATATAGAGACATATTCCCTTCTCTGTCTCATCTGTGAACCTTGGCCGTGTCCTGAGGAAGCCTAACGGTGAAACGCATAGACATACAAGGGCTCACTGCACAATAATCATAGATGCTATATGTTACAATTGTCATTGTATTTTTCAATAAATTTTATATTTTTTTTATACTGCTATATCTTCTCCGCTGTTTCTTAGCCTAAAAAGTCTGCCTCCCTGGTGATACTCAGTACTACCTTATTTTGTATCCATATTGAATTCATTCTACTCTCATCCTTGTATAATACACCCGTCATCATCCTCCTCATCCTCCATATAATACACCCATCATCTTCCTTATCTTTTTTTATAATACATCCATCCTCATTGTATAATACACCCATCATCATCCTCATCCTTCGTATAATACACCTGTCGTCATCATCCTCATATAATACACCAGTCATCGCTATCCTCATCCTTGTAATACACCCGGGTTCAACAAACAGTTGAATTTTAAAATAGTGGATGATTCTAATTTAGAAGCATGGAGCACCAGCCCTGGTTTTATGAGATGATCCTTCTCCTTTAGCCCGGGTTCACACTGATGTGATGCGGGAACCAGTGCGATTCAAGTGTCGGTTCCAGCATTGCATCTCTCCTGCAGGTGGTTCACACCGCCCTCTGCGAACTGCTGCGTGTCATTACAATGTTAATGACCCCCCAGATCAGTTCACAGATTGAAGTGTGAACTCGCACAGAAATCGCATTGCATAGGTCAGAACACCCATGCGATACGAATTCAGTGTGGGGGGAAAACAAGTCCCTGCACTTCTTCCTTTTTTTTTTTTTTTCCTGTGAATCTAATGCGAGTTCAGCTATACATCTGTATACAACTGTATGGCTGAACTCGCATCGCACAGACATCGCACCGCAGGGAGGGTGCAAATCACATGCCATGTCTTGGATCACAGTAGTCTGAACCTGGGCTCATACCCTCCCTACCTCCAGCAGGTAATAAGAGAAACCAACAAAACAAATGCAGGGAAGTAAAGGGTTAACCTCCTCACCTGATAATAGAACATTCACTGCACAGGCAGGCTCAGACAAGTTATTGCTGGAGAATTATCACTGTAATTGGAGACAAGTTCAACAAACAGTGAGATAGCTGAAGATAAAGGCAATGTCTCTCCTGCAATAAATAAGGCTGAGCCTAGTGTGCAGGGAGCTGTTATCATGTGAGTGAGTGATATTTACTTCCCTGCATTTGCTTGTCACTGAGAGGATGAGCTGCTCCAACTCCAAGTTCATCAATCAGTCCTTCATCTATACCGAGCCGCTTCTCCTCCCATCCTGCATCTATACCGAGCCACTTCTCCTCCGTCCTGCATCTATACCGAGCCGCTTCTCCTCCGTCCTGCATCTATACCGAGCCGCTTCTCCTCCGTCCTGCATCTATACAGAGCCGCTTCTCCTCTTTACTGCATCTATATACAGAGCCGCTTCTCCTCTTTACTGCATCTATACCGAGCCGCTTCTCCTCCTTACTGCATCTATACCGAGCCGCTTCTCCTCCGTCCTGCATCTATGCCGAGCCGCTTCTCCTCCGTCCTGCATCTATGCCGAGCCGCTTCTCCTCCGTCCTGCATCTATACCGAGCCGCTTCTCCTCTGTCCTGCATCTATACAGAGCCGCTGTCCTGCATCTATACAGAGCAGCTTCTCAACCCTCCTAGTGCCGTGACCCCTTGATAAAATTTCCCAAGTTGTGGGTACCCCTAACAGTAAAATTATTTTCGTTGGTCATGTTTGCTGGCGCAGTGGTGACGTTTGCTGGGCACAGTGGCTGCGTTTGGTACAGTGGCAACAAAGGGCACAGTGGTTGCATTTGATGGCACAGTTGCAGCATTTTAATGGAGTGTTTTTTTTTTTTTTTTTTTTTTTCTCTCTTCAGTTTGTTTGCGCCCCGACCACTGATTTTTATATATAAACGTCCCGGTTGGTTCCTCAAAAGTGGTTATTCAGTGCTAGATGTACAAAGTGTATAGCACCCAAACATGTATCTAGCACTGGCACGGAATAAGCACTTTTGATAGAGATATTATATTATATTATATTATATTATATAATATCTCTATTCCATAATAAAAAAGTTGTCTTGTCAGCTTTTCCTGTGTGCCTGACTTACCAGAAGTCACAGGTGTTCTTCAGCAAGTGATGTTTCGTTGCCTCCCTCTTGGTAAACTCATCCGCAGCAAGCGGACTTCGGTGGGTGTAAAAAGATGTCCACTTGCCGACTTCTAATAAGCCTTACCGCGGATGAGAGTACCAAGATGGCGACGTAACGTCACTTCCCTGCAGTCCCTCCTCTCCAGGAATTGACATCTCGCTGGCCGAGACAGACTGACTCCGGCAGTAACTTAGGGTCCATCTCGGCCGGCATTCGCGACCCCCTGGAGAATAAGCAATCGACCCCCCCCCCCATGTGCCCCCTATGGACGGGTTGCCACTGGGGTCCTCTTCCACTCCATGATGACATCACGGAGCTGGTGGATGTTGGAGACCTTGTGCTCCTCCACCTTCCATTTGAGGATGCCCCACAGATGCTCAATAGGGTTTAGGTCTGGAGACATGCTTGGCCAGTCCATCACCTTTTAACCTCAGCTTCTTTAGCAAGGCAGTGGTCATCTTGGAGGTGTTTAGGGTTGTTGGAATACTGCCCTGTGGCCCAGTCTCTGATGGGAGGGGGTTAATGCTCGCCTTCAGTACATGTTGTCATTCATGAACTGTAGTTCCCTAGTGCTGGCTAGACCATGACAGTCCCACCACCATGCTTGACTGTAGACAAGACACACTTGTCTTTGTACTCCTCACCTGGTTGCCCCCACACACACTTGACACCATCTGAACCAAATAAGTTTATCTTGGTCTCATCAGACCACATGACATGGTTCCAGTAATCCATGTCCTTAGTCTGTTTGTCTTCAGCAACCTGTTTGCGGGCTTACTTGTGCATCATCTTTAGAAGAGGCTTCCTTCTGGGACGACAGCCATGCAGACCAATTTTGATGCAGTGTGCGTCGTATGGTCTGAGCACTGACAGGCTGACCCACTGGTAGGAGGCACTGGTAGGCAGTATTGATGGGCAGAATTGAAGAGTACTGATGGGTGGCACTGATGGATGCTGTTAGGTGGCACTGATGGATGCTGTTAGGTGGCACTGATGGATGCTGTTAGGTGGCACTGATGGACGCTGTTAGGCGGCATTAATGAGCACTGATAGGTGGTGCTGATAGGTAGAATTGATGGGCACTAATAGGTGGCATTAATGAGCACTGATAGGTAACACTTGTAGGTAGAAGTGATGGGCACTGATTGGGGCACTGATTATCAGTGTAAACAATTTACTGACCTTCTTGACAATTAACGGCAGTCCTTTCCTAACACGGACACAGCGTGTGAGGAAAGGGCTGTGGATAACCGGCAAGTCTGTTTACATGTGATCAGCTGACCTCACATGGTAAAGGGCCGATGTGATTGCGCTGGATGCACGTCCCAGGGGGCATGTGGGAAACACGGTTTTGGGAGGATGTCCATGGACACCCTCCCAAAATTGGAAGCCCGGGGCTTGGATGGAAGGGGTGCCCATCCTGGTTTCTTGTACTGGGGGCCCTGAAGGTTCTAGTTACGCCTCTGCCAAAGACAACCTCTGGATGTGACCCTGAACACATGCACATAACTTTTTTGGTTGATCATGGCGAGGCCTGTTCTGAGTGGAACTTGTCCTGTTAACCACTTAAGCCCCAGACCATTTTTCTGGCCAAAGACGGAAGCATTTTTTGCGATTCGACACTGTCGTTTAAACTGACAATTGCGCGGTCGTGCAACGTGTCTCCTAAACAAAATTTACTTTTTTTTTCCCCACAAATAGAGCTTTCTTTTGGTATTTGATCACCTCTGCGTTTTTTTTTATTTTTTGCGTTATAAACAAAAATAGAGCGACAATTTTGAAAAAAATTCATTATTTTTTTGCTATAATAAATATCCCCAAAAAATATATAAATATTTTTTTTTCCCCCTCAGTTTAGGCCGACACGTATTCTTTTACATATTTTAGGTAAAAAAAAAAAATCGCGATAAGCGTTTGGTTTGCGCAAAAGTTATAACGTCTACAAAATAGGGGTTAGTTTTATGGCATTTTTATTACATTTTTTTTTTTTTTTTTTTTTTTTTTTTTTTTTTTTTTTTTTTTTTTACTAGTAATGGCGATTTTATACATGTATACATCGGACAATTTTGGGACCATTGGCATTTTTACAGTGATCAGTGCTATAAAATTGCATTGATTACTGTAAAAATGACACCGGCAGGGAAGGGGTCAAGAGTGTCCTGGGGAGTGTTTCTAACTGTTAGGGGGGTGGGCTATGAACGGCACTTCACTGATCATAGCTCCCGATCACAGAGAGCTATGATCAGTGATAGTGTCTCTTGGCAGAACGGGGAGATGCTTGTTTACATTAGCATCTCCCCGTTCTTCAGCTCCGTGAAATGATCATGGGTATCACCGCGGCGATCGAGTCCACTGGACCCGCGATGCGACTCATGGAGCTCCCGGCAGGGTCACGCGCACACCGCCAGCAGCTCGCATGTGACCACACGGCGGCAAATTCAAAGGGACGTACCTGTACGCCCATTTGCCCAGCCGTGCCATTATGCCAACGTAAATGTACATGCGGTGGTTGGCAAGTGGTTAAACCACTGTATGGTCTTGGCCACTGTGCTGCAGCTCAGTTTCAGCGTCTTGGCGATCTTCTTATAGCCTAGGCCATCTTTATGTAGAGCAACAATTCTTTTTTTTCAGATCCTCAGGGAGTTCTTTGCAATGAGGTGCCATGTTGAACTCACAGTGACCAGTATGAGAGAGTGATAACACCAAATTTAACACACCTGCTCCCCATTCACACTTTTGTGAGGAACTGCTGCACCACTGTCAATGGTAAAACACCTACCACTCAAAGTGATTATTTATGGTTGAAGCCCTATGACCGATACGAATATAGATAACATTTAAATTAACATAAGACTTGCCACATGAAATGGACCTGAAAGTGTGCCTTGGTCTGATGGACGGTATACCAAAATAAGGGGGCAAAAACATTCAGGTAGGGGTATAGTATTTTATTAGTTTTCAGTTGTTTATTGAGCTATTTTGGTAAATGCCTGAGCCATCTCCACTTGAGGATTGGGGATGTACCAGGCGAAGCAGGCAGACTTCCACCTGCCTAATCTTTTAATGACGTGGTCTGGGACCCTGTAGCGGGATGCTGCTGAGGCTGCCCCAATGCGGAAGGAGTGGCCGGAATACTGGCTGGGGTTCAGATGGAGGTTGCGGAGAAGGATCCTTATGTGTTTCACAAACTGACAGGCACTTAAGGGTTTGACGGGAAATGGTAGAAGGGGACTGGGTCTGGCTGTTAGGGCAGGAATGATAGCAGATGATTGAGCATTGTAACTGGACACCAGCTATTATTGATTTTATAAAGGTGGCTATCAACCCCAGAGCCTGCCTGCAGATTTTTGAAACTATAAGGTGGAGGACGAAGTGGTCTTGGTAGTGGACCAAGTGACGTCTACGTAGCACTTGGCCTGCTGGGTTGTTACAGGTGAACTCGCTAGGTCGTAAGAACCCATAGTAGGCCAAGTATATGGCCGCTTGTATGACCACGCTGGGGAGAAGACCAAACTGAGATGTAGTCAAGATGGTCGACCTACACCTGAAGATGGCACTCGTTATAGGTAAATGTTTGGCACTGACCACCGGTTGGTGTTTCTGGGTGCCGCGTGGAATGTGAATAAAGGTTTTGTGGGGTCTCGTAGAGCTAAGAAATGTTGGATGCCTGCTAGGTATAGCCGGATAGTGTTATGTGATAAGGCCAGCTGAGTATGGCAATAAGAGATAAAGGCCAGTATGTGCTTGACGTCTGTTGTTTTCTCGCAGCAGTGTGCCAGGAATTTATTGAACGCGCTCCAAGCTGTCTGGTAGGCTTTGAGCGTGTTGTGGGACAGTGAGTAGTTGATGAGCTGGGTCGCTCCATGTAGATGTTGTACTAATACAGGGTCAGCTGAGACCAAGCAGGGATGGGGGCTGAAACTGGATCAACTCCGGGCACCTGTTTGAAAAAGGAGGTGTAATTAAAACGTGACAGTGCGTCTGCTGCGAGGTTACACTTGCCTGGAACAAATGAGCAGTGGATGTTAAACTGGTGTTGTAAAGATGGTTGTACCAGCCTGCGCAGGAAGGACATGACCAAGAGGGACTTGGACCTGCCTTTATTATTATCTGCCGTGGCCTGCTTGTCAGTGGTGAAGGCCACCGTTTGTCCTGTCCAACAATGACCCCAGAGCTGTGCGGCTGCCACTATTGGATAGAGCTCGAAGAGGGAGGATGTTCGGGGGAAGCCAGGAATTAAAAGTATCTGTGAAGGCCAGGGTCCTGAAAACCAAAAATTGCCGCGAAGCCTGTGGAGGCTGCAGTATCTGTCACTACCTGAGGTGACAGGGGCGAGATAGTGGGTATGAATAAGGATGTACCATTCCAGGTGGAAAGGAATTGCTCCCACATAGGTCCGCTAGTGCTGCGGTATCTAGGTTGAGGATCTGATCAGGGTCCTGTGTTTGTGAAAGGAATACCAGCAAACGTGACACGAAGGAGCGACCCTGTGGAATGATCCGCATGGCAAAATTAAGCATTCCTAATGGAGATTGCAGCTGCTTCTTGGTACACCCCCTAGTGTGGGTGAAGTCTCGGAGGACCGCCCTGATGCGAGTCAGTTTGTCGAGGGGGGAGGCTGGCCTGCATGGAGCAGGTGTCTAAGTTGACTCCGAGAAAGGTAATGGTATGTGCTGGCCCATCGACTGACCTTGGATAGGCACATTGAGATTTCCGAACATGACTCTCAGTTTGTTGAGGTCTCCCGGGGACACGCTGAGAGGTTCAATTGGCAAGAAGTCGTCCAGGTAATTGATGACCTCTTGACATTGAGCTTTGTGCAAGAGTATCCAGGTGAGGGACTGCGCAAATGTGTCAAAGAGCCAGGGGCTACTCTTTGAACAAAGTCAATTTGGTGGCAAAGTAGTATGCCTCCTTCCACTTAATGCCATGCCAGCACCAAAGGGACGGGTGGATAGGCAGGAGGTTGAAGGCGTCTGAGATGTCGTCTTTGGAGAGCCAGGCACCTGTGCCTGCTTTGATAATCGCTTGAATTGCCATATCAATGGAGGTGTATTTTTGGGAGAACTCTTCGGAGGGAATTGGGGAGTTGAGACTGGGAATGTTGGAAGAATGAGGCGCAGACAGGTCGTACACCAGGCGTAGTTTATTAGAGAACTTTCTCTTGACAAGCCCAATAGGGCTGACTTTCCAGATATTGAAAGGGGGCTGAGTGAAGGGGCCCATGACAAAGTCTCTGTCTATTTCAGCCTGGAAAGGTGGTCTATGGCCTGCTCATCAGTGGACGCTGAGCGGAGATTCCTGCATTTGTGGGTGGTGTGGGGCAGGGAAATGAGGCTGGTATGAAACCCTGCTGTGAATCCCTGGAGAAGGTAGATGGCCAGGGAGGGAGTGGGGTGTGAGGTGAGGTAGAGCCCTAGCCAGATGACATTAACTTGGCTTAGTCATGTCCTCTTTTTGTTGCTTGACCTCGCACAAGTTCCTTGAATGCACCCTCTGGCATAGGGTGCAAATGTGGAGCAGGCGGCACTGGCTGAAGTTGCAGGATGTGTAATTGTAATTATTGCAGATCGCTGCTCCTCCCACGGTTCGGACTGGGCGTCTGAATTTGTCCATCTGGAGCGTGATCTGTACAGGGGCCGACTGGCCTTGGACTACCCCAGAGGTAGAGGGAAATTCGAAGGGGCGTCTGACTGTTGCATTGGCGCACCAAGTGGCGGTGTGGGTGGAGGACTGGCAAATGGTGCACTGTGTTGAGTGCAAGCTGGCAAAGTGGCGACAGAACAGCTCTGTGTCCATAAGGCTCCAATTTGTGGTTGTCTGGAATTGTGTGAGCCTAGCTGCTGCCTTCGCGGAAAAGGAATGGTGATAATCGTAAAAAGAAAATCCTCCATACTTGTAGCCCAGGTCTACTACAGTATGGAGGTATAAGTCCAGCTCTTCCCTCCTGCTGGGAGAGGCTGAGCATGGGACATCCCTCAGCATGCCGAAGGCCAATTTGAATTCTGGGACGGACAATTTCCGGTTGAGCCTGGGGTCTTTGGCCTTAAGGACCACTGATACGTCACCCCAGGTATAGGCTTTGTTTTCTACCAGATCATGGATGGAAATGAGGAGAGGGGCAAGGTTGACGTCCCTGCCATCCAGGATGTCCTTCCTTATGCTGGCTGAAACCAAATGGGATGGGTAGACAATGGGGCTCCACCCTGTGGTACCTGCAGGAAGGGGTGTCAAAACCTGGATTGCAGTCGGGTCAGGGATGGCAGCGGCTGGGCGAGCCTCCAAGAGTGCCACTCTGGTTTGTACATCTGTAACTGAGGTAGACAAGGATGAGACCATGGTGTGGAGTTGTGAGATGGCAGAAGATATTGACTGGAGGGACACCTGCTGGGTGCTGGGCCCTGTGGTGGCTGGTGGAGGGAAGAGGAGTTTGAAAAGCTTGCCCTTCCTAGCTGTAGCGGGAAAGGGCACACCTCTGTGCCTTAGTTCTGCCGTCAGCTTGGGGATGGTCCCTGAGGGACTGCACGCTGCCGCTCTCTGAGACCGGCGAAGGTAACAGAGGGGCCGTGGGGTCTTCGCTGCCGGCCTGGGACATGGTTTATCTAGATACGATGTCCTGTCCTTGGTCGTGTTTTGGTCGACTGGAACCTATTAAGGGTGACATGAATTTCTAGTTTGCTTCTTTTCCCTAACGAAGGCATATGTACCCAGCTCATACTCCTTCCCTTTTTTTTTTTTTTTTTTTTTTTAACCTGGGGGGATATCGTCCAACCTAGTGCAGGGTGGACCTACTGAACTTGACTGACCTGGAGGAAAATGAAAAGGTGACAACTCGTGAAGGATTTGTTTAACTAAGTTGTAGAAGTAAATTGTATGGTGACTTAATGACAGGTGCATGGAACGAGATAAATGAGTGGAATGTGTATGCCTTTGATAGTGGCATGAATGGGTATGCTGTGACAAGCTACGAATCGAACTGTGGGGCATGGCATGAAACAAGGCCAAGACTGTTGTGGCCTGCCGGGATGGATCGATGCCTCACAAATGCCCAAGATTCGAAATCTGAGTGCGTTTTTCTTCTGTGTGCAAGCTTGCAGGGACAGGGGCACTTTAAAAATGTATTTTTTATTTTTTACACTTTTCCCCCTTTTTTTTTTTTTTTTTTTTTTTTATCACTTTTATTCTTATTACAAGGAATGTAAACATCCCTTGTAATAGGAATAGTGCATGACAGGTCCTCTTTATGGAGAGATATGGGGTCTATAAGGCCCCACATCTCTCCTCCCAGGCTGGAAAGCATCAGATCAAGCAAAAAAATTAACGATCTGATGCTTTCTAGACGAGTCCCCAGCTTTTGTTTTTCTTCTGGCGGCCCGGGCCCCCAAGAGTCATAAAAATTGCCGGGGACCATCTGTCCCTCGGTTTTCTGACGTCCTTCCAGCGGCTTCCTTATCCAGGACCCCGATCGGCACAGGAGAGCCCGGAAAAGCACCGGAGGGGGGCGTCCCCTTCCGTCGCCGGTAAGAACGATTTTGTGGCTGAACTGCTGCTATGATTGTTCTTATGGTGTAGGGAATCGCCGGTTGAAAAAAAAAACATCTGGATGATGCCTGCAGCTGCACCCATCATTCGGATATTACTACTGAATAGATCTGATCGTATAGTTCGATTTTGTGAAGAAGCGTTTAATCAGAACTTTATTGTGTGGCCACCATTATACAGTTGTCACTGCAACACATGTCCCCGTTGTGTGTGTGGTGTTTTTTTTTTTTTTTTTTTTTTTTTTTATTAAAATTGTTTATATGTCACTAGCAATTTACATTTACTGTACATACACACCAATCCCTGTCCTTTTAATATCACTCTAATGCTGGCCATACATTATACGAAAAATCGATCGTATAGACACTTAGTTCGTTTTTCGGCAAGTTAATGGGCACAAATCGATAATAGTTTGTGATGTTTTTGTGGGAAAAAAATGAACGGGAAGTTTGGAAAAATTCTGCCGAACGTACGATAAATTGCAAGGTTAATGTGTTTCCCGTCCGAACTGTCTGCACTAGGTATATGTAAAAAAACGAACAAAAAAATAATTTATTCGTGTCCAATGAACAATTTATCGGTCATTACATGATGGCACGATCGTTTGCGGTCACGGTCGAACGTTCGTTTTTCGAAAATGTGTTCGGCCGATTTTTCTTATAGTGTATGGCCAGCATAAGTCTTGTTTTATTTTGTTTAACAATAACAGACCTAGTATACTTATTTGCTCTGTAAAGTGGATTTGCACAGAGCAGCCCAGATCCTTCTTCTCGGGTTCCTCTTTGGTGCTCCTAGCCCCTCCCTTCTGTTGAGTATCCCCACAGCAAGTAGCTTGCTATGGGGGCACCCGAGCAGAGCCACTGCTCTGTCCATTCAGACATGGAGCTGCATACCTCCTCCTCTTTCCTCCTCCTCTTTCCTCCTCCTTTCTTATTTCTTCAATTAAGCAGGTAAAAGGTCTGGAGTTGATTCTAAGTGTGGCATTTGGAATCTATTGCTATGAACCTACATCATACTGTCAATGCAAGTGAAACAGACCATTGGAAGGCTTCAAATCAACAGTTTGGTACATTCTGAGGAAAGAACACACTGGTGAACTCAGCAACATAAAAAGGCCTGAACGTCCACAAAAGACAACAGTGGTGGATGATCGCAGGATCCTCCTCTGTGAAAGAAAAACCATTCACAACATGCAGACAGTGAAGGACACTCTCCAGGAGGTGGTGTATCATTGTCAGTCTACAATCAGGAGAAGACTTCACGGGAGCAAATACAGAGGGTTCACCACAAGGTGCAAACCATTCATAAGCCTGAAGAATAGGAAAGTCAGATTAGACTTTGCCAAAAAAATCTACAAAAAAAAAAGCCAGACCACTTCTGAAAAAGCATTCTTTGGATGAATGAAACTAAGATTTGTTCTTCCCATCATTCTGGTACAGATTAAAGTGTGGAGAAGGCTTGGAACAGCTCATGATCCAAAGCACACAACGTCATCTGTGGTCACATGGTGGAGCTTGCAGTGTGATGGCATTGGCATGCATGGCTTCCAGTGGCACTGGGTCATTGGTGTTTATTGATGATGTGACAGAAGCAGCCGGATGAATTCTGCAGTGTTTAGAGATATACTGTCAGCCCAGAGTCAGCCAAATGCAGCAAAGTTGATTGGACGGCGCTTCACAGTACGGATGGACAATGATCCAAAACACACTGCAAAACCAACCCAGGAGCTTTTGAAGGAAAAGAAGTGGAATATTCGACAATGGCCGATTCAATCACCTGATCTCAACCCAATTGAGCATTTCACTTGATGAAGGAAAAACTAAAAGGTAGGAAGACCCACAAACAAAGAACTGAGGACAGCTGCAGTTAGAGCCTGGCAAAGCATGGAGGAAAGCCAGTCTTTGGTAATATCCATGGGTTCCAGACTTCAGGCAGTCATTGCCAGTAAAGGATTCTCAACAAAATATATTTAAACATTAACATTTTATCTATGATTTATATTCATTTTGTTCAATTACATTTGAGCCCCTGAAAATGGGGGGGGGGGGGGGGGAGAGACTGTATAAAAATGGTTGCAGTTCTTAAAATTTGTACTTGAGATTTATATTCAACCCCTTGAATTAAAGCTGAAAGTCTACACTTCAAATTCATTTGGATTGTTTTGTTTTAATTTTATTCTGGTGGCAAACAGAGCCAAAAGTATGAAAATTGTGCCTGTGTCCAAATAGATATCTATCGGGGTAGTGCAGTACACATAGGTGAAGAGGGAAATACATTGGGGTAATTCAATATACACAGGGTTTTCTTTCTTTTTTTTTTTTTTTTTTGGGGGGGGGGGAGTTGTGCCTTGTTCACACCAATACAATGCAAATGCATTTTCACTGGAAGAATTGCAGTGCAATTTTTTTTTTTTTTAAGTGCTTTATTGCTTGTATCAGGATAGTTACATAGTTTGGTCCTTACATACTAGAAGAACAATGAAGACTTGCTGCCCTCTGCTGGCTGTCCTTTGTATTGCTTATGCTGCTGAGATATTCCTGTGAAGAATACACAGGGCTCCTATCCTCCTGGCTGTGCCTCTTGGTTCATTACCAAGGTTTTTACAGTAATTTAGTTTCTGAATGTGTTGGGATGTTACTGGAAATTGAAGATGCACTCCAGGACTCTCCCTCTGTTTTTTTACGTTTTTCAGTTTTAGGATTCCACCATCTACTTGACTTGCAGAGCTGGTGCAAGTATTTTTGACACCCTCCTAGGTGAAACCTAATTTTGCCACCCCATTGGCTCTGCCCCTGACTCCGCCCCCTTTGCCCTGCCCATGTATACAGTGAAGGTGGTGGGGGGAGATGTTTGCAGTGCCTCTCCACTATTTCTTCTGCCGTGGTCTGCAGGCCCGCACCTGCGCCTCTGCACTTGCTCTGAAGACAAATGGTGGTTGCTCCGGCTCGCTTCCTCGTGCCAGCTGTGGTCTGCAGGTATACAGGCAGTCTATGACAGTATACAGGCAGGATAGGCCCTAGCCTAGGGGGGAGAGAGAGGAGATGTTGGGTGTGGATTTTTAAAAGATGAGCACGCCCCGCAAGCATCCAGGAAAAATAGAATAAAATGTGTTTTGCAGCACTGAGCATCTTTGAAAAATCCACCCCCCATCTTTGCACCAATGGTATTTAAAAATCCGCCCTCAACATGTACAAATCTGCCCCTCTCCGACATGAACACGCCTCGGCAGAGCCAGGCACAATGTGACAGAAAAATTTCTTCCGTCGGCTATTGTGCGCAGGCCCTGTCTCACCAGCTGATCGTAAAATCAGCTGTTGTGCTGTTCCGTACCGCGCATGCACAGTACATGCCGGGCACTTCTCTATGGCAGGCACTATCCGATAGAGGGGAATAGCTATCCTTAATCTCCACACTGTACAAGTCTTGCTCCTCTTGCAGCTGCCCCCACAGACTCAGCCCCCTGCTCCACCGGTGCTTGTTTATCCTCATCCCTGTCCGGTTAATCCTCTGGCTTGTCATCCCACAATAGAGCTCCAATCTGCCCGGTGTGGCGGGGTGTGTGATAGTGGACAGCGGTGCGGGGTCACTGTCAGCAAGGATTTTGCCGCCCTCTCCATCCTGGCACCCTAGGCGGCTGCCTGTCCTGCCTAATGGTGATGACGGCCCTGCTGACTTGCAGCCCCCAGATGGTCATTACATTGAGCACCAATTTAAATCGAGGTTCCAGGCAATCTTCTGTTATCAGTGGGTTGAATGTTGGGTGTGTGGTTTTTTTTTTTTTTTTTTTTTTTTTTTTGTTTCTTCTTTTGTAAGAATAAATCTTTATTAAACAGAGAGCACATATAAAAGTCAGATTTGCAAGTAACTACCGGTACACATACAGTATCTCACAAAAGTGAGTACACCCCTCACATTTTTGTAAATATTTTCTTCTATCTTTTCATGTGACAACACTGAAGAAATGACACTTTGCTACAATGTAAAGTAGTGAGTGTACAGCTTGTATAACAGTGTAAATTTGCTGTCCCCTCAAAATAACAACACACAGCCATTAAAGGGGTTGTAAACCCTCCCAGTTTTTCACATTGAGGTGAAAAACCTATTGTAGTGCACCAGCCCGCCCCACCCCGTTTTTACTCACCTGAAACCCGTTCGTTCCCACGCTGGAGATGAGCACACCCCCTCTCTGACTAGTGTCTCAGCTCTTGATTGGATAGATTGATAGCAGAGCAGCCATTGGCTCCCACTGCTGTCAATCAAATCCAATGATGCGGTGGGCGGTTCCAAGTCCTGCTGTCTGTGTCTATGGACACAGCATTGGTACATGGGAACGCGCCCGCATGGGTGCCCCGAAGGAGAGTGCTTCTCCGACAGGTCACTTGATGTGGAGAGGAGCCAGGAGTGCTGCGGAGGGACCCCAGAAGAGGAGGACCGGGGCCACTTTGTGCAAAACCAACTGCACAGAGGAGGTAAGTATAACATGTTTGTTATTTTAAAAGGGAAAAAAAAGGGAACCTTTTTAGTGTCCCCCTTTTTTTAATGTCTAAGTTGCTGGCAACAAAAGTGAGTCCACCCCTAAGTGAAATTTCCCCTCCCCGGTGTCATGCGACTCGTTAGTGTTACAAGGTCTCAGGTGTGAATGGGGAGCAGGTGTGTTACATTTGGTGTTATCACTCTCACTGGTCATTGGAAGTTCAAAATGGCACCTCATGGCAAAGAACTCTCTGAGGATCTGAAAAAAAGAATTGTTGCTCTACATAAAGATGGCCTAGGCTATAAGAAGATTGCCAAGACCCTGAAACTGAGCTGCAGCACGGTGGCCAAGACCATACAGCGATCTAACAGGACAGGTTCCACTCAGAACAGGCCTCACCATGGTCGACCAAAGAAGTTGAGGTCCCGTGCTCAGCGTCATATCCAGAGGTTGTGTTTGGGAAATAGACATATGAGTGCTGCCAGCATTGCTGCAGAGGTTGAAGGGGTGGGGGGGGCAGCCTGTCAAGTTCTCAGACCATACGTCGCGCATCAAATTGGTCTGCATGGCTGTCATCCCAGAAGGAAGCCTCTTCTAAAGATGATGCAAAAAAGGCCCGCAAACAGTTTGCTAAAGACAAGCAGATTAAGGACATGGATTACTGGAACCATGTCCTGTGGTCTGATGAGACCAAGATAAACTTATTTGGTTCAGATGGTGTAAAGCGTGTGTGGTGGCAACCAAGTGAAGAGTACAAAGACAAGTGTGTCAAGCATGGTGGTGGGAGTGTCATGGTCTGGGGCTGCATGAGTGCTGCCGGCACTGGGGAGCTACAGTTCATTGAGGGAACCATGAATGCCAACATGTACTGTGACTTACTGAAGCAGAGCATGATCCCTTCTCTTCGGAGACTGGGCCACAGGACAGTATTCCAACAAAATATCGACCCCAAACACACCTCCAAGACGACCACTGCCTTGCTAAAAAAGCTGAGGGTAAAGGTGATGGACTGGCCAAGCATGTCTCCAGACCTAAACCCTATTGAGCATCTGTGGGACATCCTCAAACGGAAGGTGGAGGAGCACAAGGTCTCTAACATCCACCAGCTCTGTGATGTCGTCAAAAGGAAGAGGACTCCAGTGGAAACCTGTGAAGCTCTGGTGAACGCCATGGGTTAAGGCAGTGCTGGAAAATAATGGTGGCCACACAAAATATTGACACTTTGGGCCTAACTTGGACATTTTCACTTAGGGGTGTACTCACTTTTGTTGCCAGCGGTTTAAACATGAATGGCTGTGTTGAGTTATGCAGCGTACACACGGTCGGACTTTTCGACCGGACTGATCCGACAGACAATCCGATCGTGTGTGAGGGCTTCACCGGACCTTCAGCGGACTTTTCCAGTCGCAAATCTGACGGACTTTAGATTTGGAACATGCTTCAAATCTTTACGTCGTAACTCCGCCGGACCCAGAAATCCTCTCGTCTGTATGCTAGTCCGACAGACAAAAACCGACGCTAGGGCAGCTATTGGCTACTGGCTATCAACTTCCTTATTTTAGTCCGGTGTACGTCATCATGTACGAATCCGTCGGACTTTGGTGTGATCGTGTGTAGGCAAGTCCATTCGTTAAAGTCTGCCGGAAAGTGTCGGACCAGTCCGGTCAAAGTCTGCCCGTGTGTACGCGGCATAATTTTGAGGGGACAGCAAATTTACACTGTTATACAAGCTGTACACTCACTACTTTACATTGTAGCAAAGTGTCATTTCTTCAGTGTTGTCACATGAAAAGAATATATTTACAAAAAATGTGAGGGGTGTACTCACTTTTGTGAGATACTGTAAGTTAATTATTTTGCTTCCTATTCTCCAGTGTTGCTGCAGAAATGTAATGAAACAATCCTTTCAGACTTTATGTTTCAGGGCTCATTCACACCATAAATGCATGAAAACTGATGGGGGGGAAAACCAACATCAGTTTTCATGCACGTCAGTTATGCGCCCTATTCACACCAATTTTTAATGTCAGGTTTTTGTTTTTTTACCCATGCAGAAAAAAATCTGCACGTGATACCAGTGCAGTGGTGTGAACAGGGCACAGAGTGTGTGTGTGTGAGTGTGTGTGTGTGTGTGTGTTTTGGGTTTTTTTTTTTTTTTTCCCTTCTCATGCTTTGTCTCAAAGAAGAGGACTCAGGATTGGAATAAAAGTGATTCAAATGCTCGCACCCAGAGGTGAATGCATACGTAGGTTGTGCACGCATATGTAAATGGTGTTCACACCACACATGTGAGGTATCGCCGCAAACATTATAGATGGAGCAATAATTCTACTCACTCTGATGGCAACACCCTTGATCTTGTATTCTCCTACCTAATGCACTCCATGCAACTTCTCAAACAATCCTTTTCCTCTCTCCGACCACCACCTTATTAGTTTCTCCCTCCCCCAGTCTTCCACCACCTTTCCCTCCAATCACCTAACCATCACCCGCGGAAACTTTCGCAACTTCAACTCTTCTCTCCTCTATTCTGCTACTGACCCCCTCTATGACAAAATCTCTCCCCTGTCCAGCCCCAACCAAGCCACGTCCATCTACAATAAATCTGTCCTCTACCCTGGACAAGCTCGCTCCCCTCACTACACGCAGAATCAGGCCTCGACCCCTACAACCCTGGCAAACAGATGACACTAAAATTCTCAAACGTAGTCGCGCTCTTGAGTGTCTGTGGCACAAGACTTATGCCCCGTACACACGGTAGGATTTTCGGATGGAAAATGTGTGATAGGACCTTGTTGCCGGAAATTCAGACCGTGTAGGCTTCATCACACATTTTCCATAGGAATTTCCGACACACAAAGTTTGAGAGCAGGCTATAAAATTAAGAATAAATTAAGAGATGAAAGCTATTGGCTACTGCCCATTTATAGTCCTGCCGTACGCGTTTTACGTCACCGTGTTCAGAACGATCAGATTTTCCAACAACTTTATGTGACCGTGTGTATGCAAGACAAGTTTGAGCCAACATCCGTCGGAAAAAATCCATGGATTTTGTTGTCGGAATGTCTGATCAATGTCCGACCGTGTGTACGGGGCTATAGTCTCTCAAAGACTTCAACCAATACAAATCTGCCCTCCAAAAATACTATTCTTTCCTCCACACTGCCAAGCAGACCTATTTTACAACTCCTATTAACACCTTCTCATCCAGCCCCCGTTAAATCTTTTCCACCTTCAACTCTCTACTTTGTCCTCTGCAGCCTCCACCCACCGACTCACTCACTGCCCAGAAGATCGCTAATAAATTCAAAAACAAGATTGATATAAACCGTGATGAAATCTCCACTCTACAGGTATCTCCCCCAGTTAAGACCCCATGTCAACAGGTACAATTGACACTCCCCTTATTCAAATCTGCTACTACAGACGAAGTTGCTAAACTCCTTTTCTAACGCCCACCTAATCACCTGCCCCCTGGACCCCATTTCCTCTCAAATACTACGGTCGCCCTCTGACTCTAGCCTACACTCTCTAACCCACATCTTCAATCTCTTCCTCACCTATGGCATCTTCCCCAATGTTCTAAAACATGCACTGGTCATCCCCATACTTAAAAAGCTGTCCTTGGACCCTACCAATCTTAACAACTTACGCCCTATCTCCTTGCTCCCCTTTTCCTATAAACTCCTTGAACGCCTGGTTTACAACCAACTGAGTGACCACCTCATTAGGTATAATCTTCTTCTTGATCCCCTTCAATCTGGATTTTGCCCTCAACACTCCACAGAAACTGCTCTCTTAAAACTCACAAATGACCTACTAACTGCAAAAACCAACGGACACTATTCTGTACTCCTATTTCTGGATCTTTCAGCTGCCTTTGACACGGCTGACCACCCCCTCCTCCTCAAAAAAACTTTACTCCCTCGGTCTCCATGACTGTGCTCTTCAGTGGCTCTCATCCTACCTATCCCAACGCACCTTCAGTGTCACTTACAATTCTACTTCCTCCACTCCTCTTCCCTTCTCTGTCGGGGTCCCCCCAAGGTTCTGTTCTTGGACCTCTTATTTTCAATCTACACCTCTTCCCTGGGTCAGCTGGTAGCCTCTTACGGCTTTCAATATAATTTCTACGCTGATGACACCCAAATCTATCTCTCCACCCCTCAACTCACTCAGTCTCCTCACACATCACTAACTTACTAACAGACATATCTGTATGGATGTCACACCACTTCCTCAAACTCAACTTGTCCAAAACTGAGCTTATAATATTTCCTCCCCCACGTGACTCTTCCCCTGACTTGTCTGTCAAAAGCAATGGCACAACCCTCCCCACATGTTGGGGTACTAGGTGTTATCCTGGATTCTGAAATTCTTTTGGCCCCACATCCAATCACTTTCCAAAGCTTGCCGCCTCAAATTCCGCAACATCTCTAAACTACGTCCCTTTCTAACCAATGAAACCACAAAGCTCCTGATTCACTCCCTGGTCATCTCTCGCCTGGACTACTGCAACTCACTCCTCATTGGCTTACCTTTTAAATAGACTATCCCCCTTCAGTCCATCATGAATGCTGCTGCCAGACTCATCGACCTTACAAACCGCTCAGTGTCTGCTACCCCTCTCTGCCAATCCCTCCATTGGCTACCACTCGCCCAACAAATTAAATTCAAAATACTAACTATAAGTTACAAAGCCATCCACAACTCTGCCCCCAGCTACATCCCTAGCCTAGTCTTAAAATGCCAACCTAATCGCCCTCTCCGTTCCTCCCAAGATCTCCTCTCTAGCTCCCTCATCACCTCCTCCCATATCTGCCTCCAGGACTTCTCCTGAGCCTCGCCCATCCTCTGGAATTCTCTACCCCAATCTGTCAGGCTGTCTCCAAATGTATCCACTAGGGATGCACCAAATAGGTTTTTTGGGGCCGAAACCAATAACTAAAATCTTTCTTGATCCCAAAAACCGAAACGGCACCGAAACCGAAATAGGCTTTTTTTTTTTTTTTTTTTTTTTTTTAATCCATTTCCCAAAAAAATTATTGGATATACAAAATTGTGTTACATTTGTATTCATTATATTATTTAGATTCAACTTAATCATTGATTTTATGAAGAAAAGAATACTACAATCCAGTAATGTCAAAGTACTTAAATAAAAAGTAACCCACATAAAATTGGACAGTGGACACAGAAGATAAAAATAAAATAAGACTGCAGTCAGTGCACATTGCACCACCATACCAAATAAAACGGGCATAAAAAAAAAATAAAAAAAATTAATATATAATATTCATATAATAATATAAAAATGCCAAAGACTGACTGACTTTTTTTTTTTTTTATATATTTTATTAATTTCCAATTTACATCAGAACTAGTAATTCAGTTCTCTCTCTCCCTAAGGTTTCAGCGGCTGGATGTGCGATAAGTGTATTTATGTAGCTGCGGGTTACATACATAGTCATACAGTAGACCGCACTGTGTTCCGGCCCCGGGTATGGGTGGGGACATCCTGGAACACAGACTAGTCTACAGCAGAGGTGCTCAGCCAATCACAGCAAGCAATGTAGACTAGTCTGTTTATGGAAGTCTCCGTCCATACCCAGAACACAGTGCGGTATAGTGTATATAGTACTGTATGTAGAGTAGACAGCCACAGATACAGAACATACAGTTTTGCACATGCAGCGGGCTGACAGCTTGGGGAGAGAGCCGAAAGACTATGACATAGTTTGGCCCAACAACAGAACTTCAGCAAACTATGTATAAGTACTTTAAAGAACAACTCTCTCAACTAACCATAACAGAAATAAGGCAGAAGGCCGTTATATATTTACAGAAACTGTGAAACAGAATAACATAGTACAGTCCTATCTGCTATGCTATAATAGAATAAAATTTTTATTTTCTTTCAACTTAAATGAGAACTAGTAGTTTTTTTTTTTTTTTTTTTTCCCCAAGGTCTCTCCCAAAGGTGTCAGCGGCTGGATGTGCGATATAAAAGTGTATGTATGTAGCTGCGGGTTAGATACATACTAGTCCTACAGTAGACCGCACTGTGTTCCGGGTATGGGCAGAGACATCCTGGAAGTGGAACACAGACTAGTCTACAGCAGCAGTGCTCAGCCAATCACAGCAAGCAATGTAGACTAGTCTGTGTTTATGGAAGTCACCGTCCATACCCGGAACACAGTGCGGTATAGTACTGTAGTATGTAGACAGCCACAGATACAGAACATACAGTTTTGCATTTGCACATGCAGCGGGCTGACAGCTTAGGGAGAGACATAGTTTAACTTTAGCCCAACAGCAACAAACCATGGTACAGTAGTTCAAAAGCTGGAGTTCTCTCTTAAATTGAATTGCAAAAAACTGTAGAAGAACTACAATGAACAAGCAACAAATGGCACAACTAGACAATTGGAACATACTAGGTAGTCAGTCATACTATGTTGTATGTTCCAATTGTCCAATAGCATAGTCCAATACCAATTTATTTACTATGTTCAACATGGTAAGTGAATTGGTCTATGCTACGGATTTTTGAATCTATTTCAGTAAAAGTGGCAGATTTCGCTTTAAGAACAAAAGCTGTTCAGCTTTCTCACAGGAGAGACGGTTTCTCTTCTCATCAAGAATATGAGATGCTAGACTGAATAGTCTCTCACTCTCTGTACTGGTGCTTGGGGCAGATAAATATCTGCGTGCAATCTGTGCAAGCAAAGGAAAATGTCCTTTGTTGATGCGCCAGTACTCAAGGGGATTGTCGCTTCTGGCAATAGGCTGTTCAGCTAAATAAATGTCCAGCTGTTGGGTAGCTGCACTTGTGGCACCGCTATGGATTGGGGTGCATTTGTGTAAAATTTCTTCAAACATATCAGATATGGAGGGAGTGTGTTTCTCTTCACTTGTATGCGACCGTTTCTCACTTTCCCCTGTGCGACACCTCGAAACTCCTTCACTAGATGCTTCCACCACCATTTTAGCTGTAATGGCACGAGCTTTGGGACTGTCACTTGCATATTTTTTTAACCTTTTCAAACACTGGCCACAGATGGTGTTAAGCCTGAGGCACTTTTTGAAAGTGGCGCTGTTTTCTTGTAATCAGAATGCTGAACTGGATGACGTGTTTTCAGGTGGTGTATCAAACCTGTTTCTGTTGAGCAAAGAGTACAGATTGCAAATTTGGGGTCTTTATCGGAAACTTTAAAATATTTCCACACTGCAGACATGGTCCACCTTTTGCTGGTAACGTAGAATAATTATCATAGAATGATTTATAGGGGGGGTAAAAAAAGGATGAAATCAATTTAAAAGCTAAACCCCAGGAGGCAGTTTACAAAAATAAAATAAAAACTAACCAATTTTTTTTATTTTTATTTTTTTTATGTTGCTGCTCTTGGCATGCAAGGTAGTTATGTCTGCACTGCAGTACATCCGGCTTGTACCAAAAAAATATAATTGAACTGAATAAATTTGATTTGAAATGGAATGGATTGTAATTGCATGCTATTTTATTTTTTTTGAGCTATTCTGTAGTATACTTCATGCGCCTTGTTGTCATTGAATAAAATTTGTCACTTTTGTCTCACCGTAGTATTAAAAGTTATACGACACTGACATGACTGCAAGCGCACAAATTTTTTAAACATGACAGTACGCAATAAATATAATTATTAATAGATTATGTATGAAATATAATATATATTGCATACTGTCATGTTTAAAAAAACTCATGCGCTTGCTGTCATGTCAAGACTGTATAACTACGCTGTCAAAAGTGACAAATTCAATAACAGCAAGCGCATGAATTTTATACTGTATACTACGGAATAGCTAAAAAAAAAATAGCTTGCAATCCATTCCATTCCATTACAAATCATATTTAATCCATCAGTCAGTTCAATTATATAATTTTTTTTTTTTTTTTTTTTTTTTTTTGCTACAAGTCAGATCATATGTACTGCAGTGCAGACACAGTCATTTTAAATAGTCAGACTCAGTACTAGTACTATACTAAAATAATCAAGAAATAAAATGACTAGTTTTGTTTCTGTCAGTTTAAGAAGGCAAAAGCAGCAATGCTCACCGGCGAATAGTATTGGTAGCCATCTAGGAGTGACAGTGCCCACTCTTGTACTTGAGTATGCTATGTGCAGCCCTCTATGAAGCCGTCTCTCGCCTCCCAGTACCGTCTCTCGCTTCCCAGCAGCGTCTCTCGCTTCCCAGCAGCGTCTCTCGCTTCCCAGCAGCGTCTCTCGCTTCCCAGCAGCGTCTCTCGCTTCCCAGCAGCGTCTCTCAAGCACGAGGAGCATCTTCGGGGAAGGTGCCGGCGTCGCAGCAGGGACTGTGCTTAAGAGTGCGGCGTTGTGGCATCTTAACCGTGGGGAAAATCACTTAGAACCCCCAAACATTATATATATATATATATATATATATATATATATATATATATATATATATATATATATATATATATATATATATATATATATATATATCATTTTTAGCAGAGACCCTAGGGAATAAAATAGCGGTTGTTGCAATATTTTATGTCACATGGTATTTGCGCAGCGGTCTTTCAAATGCAATTTAAAAAAAAAAAAAAAATAAGCAGTAAAGTTAGCCCATTTTTTTTTTTGTCCAAAAGTTTTGATTACCTGTTTGCCTGTTTTTGTGTATTTAATATTTAAGATATAGTTATTTTTTTTTTAATCTAAATTATACATACAAGTGAACTGATTGGAGGTTTGTTTTGTTCAATAAATGTTTAAATGTAAAAAATTTTCTGTATCACTTATTACTTAAGGTTGCTTTCACACTGGAGCGGGCATACGTTGACAGTAAAACGCTGTTAGTTTTAGCGGCGCTTTACTGTCATTTTAGCTGCGCTATGCGGCTGCTAGCGGGGCGCTTATAACCCAGCTAGCGGCCGAGGAAGGGGTTACATTCGCCCCTGAAGCGCTGCTGCCGAAACGCTTTGCAGGCGCTTTGGCAGCGGTGCTCATTCATTTCAATGGGCAGGAATGGTGAAGCAGCGGTATACACCGCTCCAAAGATGTTGCTTGCAGGACTTTTTTTTAACATCCTGCCAGCGCATCGCCTCAGTGTGAAAGCACTCGGGATATCACACTGAGACTGCAGGGGAGCCGTTTTACAGGCACTTTACAGGTGCTATTTTTAGCCCAAAAGCGCCTGAAAAACGCCCCAGTGTGAAAGGGGTCTAACTGTTAGATTTTATGAGATGAAGGGGAAAAAAATAAAAAATCGGCCTAATATATCAGCCCAAAAAAATCGGCATCATATATCGGCCATCTGCCACGGCAATTTCTAAATATCGGTATCGGCCAGAGAAAAACCCATATCGGTCGACCTCTAGTTCTAAATAATTTTCTAGCAAAATACTGATTTTTACATGTAGCAGAGAAGTGTCACAATGGGCTTGGTCTGCAAGTGGTCAACATCAGGATTTGCAAACTCCTAACATTTCTGATCTGTCTTCTCCTCCCAGGTCTCCTGTGTATGATGATCATATCGGTGTCATCAGGAACAGTGTATGTACAGAGCGGATCAGACATCACTGACTGTAATATGAAATGTCCTGAGGATGAAGATACTGTGGAGCTGTGCAGAGTATGCAGAGGAGAGGAGAGGACATTGCTGGAAAATCTTTGTTTTATCAACACCACTAATTATCATGACTCCAGACTCCGACTGCACACAGGGAGCGGATACTGGAAGCTGACACCCACCAGGAAGGATGATTCCTGTGTGTATAAGATCTGGTGTCACTGTGCTCGGGGATATCGAATATCCTCTACAGAGATCCGTGTTCTGGGTAAGAGTCCATATACTACATCACACTTCTCTACACTGCATTGTACTCTATGGGGGAAGATGAAGTGCAGACAGTTTAGCAATTAATGGATACCCTTTGCTGGCTATCTTGGAGCATGTCAGGGAAAAACAAAACTATTACCGTATATACTCGAGTATAAGTCGAGGGGGGCACTTTCAGCACAAAAAAAATGTGCTGAAAAATTCGACTTAAAGTGCCCCCCTCGACTTATACTCGAGTCAAGCACTTTTCTGCAGCAAAAAATGTCATTTTCCTAACCGAATTTGGGGCCCCGTATCTCAGGGCCACTTGATGCTAGAAACCCCACATATGTTATGGTACCAGTTCCACTGGGTTTGCATACCAAATCTAAAGCTGGGGTTCCTAGCACCAAGTGGCCCTGAGATACAGGGCCCCAAAACTGGTTCAGAAAATGTCACTCTGCTGCAGAAAAGTGCTTGACATTTTCTGAACTGATTTTTGGGGCCCTGTATCTCGGGGCCACTTGGTGTTAGAAACCCCAGCTTTGGAAATTTTATGCTGCTAGTTCCACTGGGTTTGCACCCCAAATTTGGGGTTCTTAGCACTAAGTGGCCCCGAGATACGGGGCCCCAAATTCGGTCAACTGTGTATCTGCAGCAATGTCATTTCGGGACCCTTTGGGTTCAGAGACCCCAAATTTTGGCTGCAGCTAGGGGGCATCTAGGAACCCTTAACTACCGAGTTTGAAGTTCAGGGGACCTATGGCTGCAAATGGGCATTGTTGACCCTCTTTTCCACTTAAAGTAGCTGTGCATTTCTCACCCTCGTCTTATACTTGGGTCAATAAGTTTTTCCCTTTTTTTTTTTTTTTTTTTTTTTTTTTTTTTTTTTTTTTTTTTGTGGTAAATTAGGGCCTCGACTTATACTCGGAACGACTTATACTCGAGTATATACGGTAAGTACAACAACTCTGCAATACAAGTTCATTTTCTTGTTTTATTCATTTCTAGACTCTTAAGTACAGATAAATGCCCATTGACCGGCTGAAATTCTCTGCCTTTAATTTCCTATTGTGGTTGACAACACACGGTATTTAATGACTGGTGTCATCCTTGCCCAGTTTCTCTTTCTAAACTACTTAAAGTGGTTGTAAAGCCACTATGATATTATCATACAATCCCCTCTGTTAAATAAGGACATGTGCCCCACTGCATGTGTTTTATAAAAAAATATGCCGACTTCTACTTTCTTTCAGAGCGCCTCCCGGTGTTCACATGACTGCTCACCGCTCTCCTCTGCTGGGCTGACAAATACAGCGGGAGGGGCCGAGAACTCCCGCTGACATCAGCTGGGAGGAGGAGAGAAAGCAGCGAGCAGTCACGTGAACACTGGGAGGCGCTCTGAAATAAGGTAGAAGTCAGCATTTTTTTTTATAAAATGCATGCAGTGGGGCACATGTCCTTATTTAACCGAGGGGGAATGTATGATCAAAACATAGGGTTTTTGTAGCAGCAGGAAGGGAGGGGGCAGGGAGCAGAGTGGCCCTGACACAGCTGACAGGTAGGGAGGGACGAGGAGGACAGAGCAGGGCTGTGGATTACAGGGGCACGTAAACTGACCATTGTCAGGGCTCAGCAGCCATGATAAACCGTGGTCAGTTTACAGGGGGGAGGGCATAGCCAGGCAGAATCAGCCAGGTATTTCAGGTGATAGAAGGGGCCAAATGACACGGCACAAGCTCTGTACTGTATAACATGCTTTAAGGGAACAGGCTTCCTTTTAGTTACACAAAAAACCTCTTTAATCACCCCCATTGTCTTTATTTACAAAGCATAGGCACTAATTGACATGTAGTTCTAAGATAAAAACTATGAATATATTCTGAGATAACACAGGCAGAGGACACAGGATGGCTCAGAATTACAAATCAGATGTAACAAAATGGTTTCAATGGTTTATGTAACAGACCAAAGGGAGCAAATAAGATGGTCAATGTAGAATAGAAAGACACATATGTGAGATCCAGCAAAGCTGCACACCCTGAAAATTTGCAAAATGGGAAGGTTCCCCCAAAGGGTTTTTTAGCAGCTAAATAATAAGGCCTATAGAAGATCTGTTTTGTTTTATTTTTAAAATCTTTTATTGTATCTAAAGGTGGAATTCAATTCACAGCGAGTTTAAAAAATGAGCTCTGGTTTGTGACATATGAAAAACATATTCCATTATTCCTGGCAACAAAAACACACACAGTTCTGTTTGCATTACAATATTGTCATCCACATGAATACCCCAACACGTTTCAACCTCTACAGTCGTGGTCTTCAGGGGGATTTTATATTCTAAGGAGATATGTTTAATGATTTTGAAAATTTTTTTCTTTTAATATTTCATGGTATACAAGGTTTCTCTCCGTTATATATGATATATTTACCATTCAGAAGATGGAAAAGAGGAAATATGTCCTATAACCAGAGTTTGCTTAACCACTTCCGGACCGGCTCAATATACATCGGCTCTTTTGAAGGAGGATATCTTGGTTATGGCAGCAACTAGCTCCCATAACCCCGGTATCCTCTTCTTCAGTGAGCGGTCTGGTTTTCGATAATAATGGTCTCTGTGGTGGATTCGCAGTGAGATCACTTTTATCGGATAGGGATAGGGGCCCTCCCACTGCTCTCCCGTGCCCTCCGACGCTTACCAGGGCTGCCGGTAGCGGCGGAGTCTATCGGTCATCTTCCTGGCTTCGTATGGAGACATCAAAACGTCACTTCCACCCAAAGCTCTTAAGGGGCCCCTTTTTTTATTACATTTTAGTGTAAATATGAGATCTGATGTCTTTTTGACCCCAGATCTCATATTTAAGGGGTCCTGTCATGCTTTTTTTTCTATTACAAGGGATTCCTTGTAATAGGAATAAAAGTGACACCTATTAAAAATTAAAAAAGCGCCCTGTTCCGCCAGGCTCGCATGCAGAAGCGAACGTATATGTAAGCAGCGCCCACATATGAAAACTGTGTTCAAACCACACATGTGAGGTATCGCCGTGATCGTTGGAGTGAGAGAAATAATTTTAGCCCTAGACCTTCTCTGTAACTCAAAACATGCAACCTGTAGTATTTTATAAACGTTGCCTATGGAGATTTTTAAGGGTAAAGGTTTGTCACCATTCCATGAGCGGGCACAATTTTGAAGCGTGACATGTTTGGTATCAATTTACTCGGCGTAACATTATCTTTCACAGAATAAAAAAAATTGGGCTAACTTTTTGTCTAACTGTTGTCTTATTTTTTTTTTTTTTCCCAAAAAAAGTGCGTTTGTAAAACCGCTGCACAAATGCGGTGTGACAAAGTATTGCAACAACCGCCATTTTATTCTCTAGGTGTTAAAAAAAATTTTTTTTTTGCTAGAGAATTATTTAGGACACCCAAACATTATACATTTTTTTTTCTAACTCGTAAACACCAAATCTCAGAAAGAGGCTCGGTCCTTAAGTGGTTAAAAGATTAATTTCAGGGATCCTGAGATCTCCATTTGTTGTCTCCACCTCCTCCAGGTGAGCCCCAGCTCCAGAGGGGCTTATAAGAAGCCATGGCACTTGGACCTCTCAAGGGAGAAGGAACGTGAAGCACCTGCGATGTATTGTTTAAACAGTCTCCATAAGTAGACAGCAAATACTTTTGGGATTTTCAGTACTGTTTAGCAACACCAGACTAGTCAATACCCAAACAAGTCAGTTAAAAGTATTTTAATAAATTTATGTATTGTTTAATTCTTTATTTAAATGGCCTCTATTTATATCACCAATATTGCAATTCTAATATATACAGTATAATTAAGGTTTATAATAAAAATTCAAATTGTAATTGATTAATATGGTGAAATTTCTAATTGAATAGAAAATAATTAATTGATGTGAACAAGGAAACAAAAAATGATATTCTGATTTGGATATTAATATAGCGAATGTGTCTTAAGTGAATGATATGAGGTCTAAAATTCAATAAGGGGGAAGAGTGGTAGATGTGATGTGAGTCTGAATATAATCAGGGGGGAATAATTTTGTGAATAAAATCCAAAAAGGGAAGAAAAAAAATAAAATAAAAAATGAAAAATGTGTGTAGAAGACAACAAACTAAAAAACACAAACAACCACAAATTACCTTTTTGCAAGTGAGGTTAGTGTTTACATACACCTAGTTATTAAAGATGCAAGCTTTCAGGACCTGTTCGGTATCTTCAGGCTGCATTCACACCTGAGACTTTTCAGCTCGTAAAACGCCCAACATGCAAAATCCCATTAATTTCAATGGCACCTGTTCGCATCTGAGTGTTTTGTCACCTGAAGCGAAATGCCCTAAGCTCAAAAAAAAAACCAAACATGAGCTTCTTTGAAGGGAGATTACAAGCGTTTTTCTGCCTTTTTACCGCGATTTTGTTCAGGTCACCAATGTAAAAAACGCCCGACTTTGAAATGCTCAGGTGTGAATGCAGCCTCAGCAATGGCGGCTGGTGCTCACTATACCTTCCGGTGCATTTAAATTTGTGGTTGGGGGCCGGAAGTGCTGTGCCTGCAATTCCTTTTGCAGGGATGTGCAAATGATATCACCCAATGCCCAGGAAATGCAGTTCCTGGCGCCAAGCAGATTTTTTTTTTTTTTTTATTTACTTCTGTTGCTGGCAAGCAGCGATCTGGCGCTTCCAGCTCCAGCACATGGCAATCAGTGGGCCCCGGACAATGATTCATGACATCAAATCCTTAGTAAAAAGCACCACACATAGTAAACACTTTATACACTACTAGGCACACAGTTAACCCCTTTCATTGCCCCAGATGTTAACCCCTTCCTACCCATTATAGTTTCATTAGTACAGTGATGGTGTATAATATTATCACTGTATTAGTGGCAATTGAGATGTCAGTGGCAGTTCCCGCTCAGTGTCAGTTAGAAAATAAAGCTTTGTTGTTGGTTAAAAAAAAAAAAAACTAGCGCCAAACTTTTTGAGCTGGCTCCTAGATTCTAAGAAAATGTCAAGCCCTGGCTTAGATCTGTGGGAGCCATTGGCTCCTGCTGCTGTCAGTCAAATCCAGTGAGGAGGGAGTAGGGGGGCAGGGCCAAGCGTGTGTGACAATGGACACAGAGCCTGGTTCAGGAGAGGGCCCACGTGTGTGCCACTATAGGAGGTCACTTCCTACAGTGGCACACTGGGAGGAGAAGCCTTGAGTACCGGCAAGGGACTCCAGAAGAGGAGGATTGGGGCTGCTCTGTGCAATACCATTGCACAGAGAAAGTAAGTATAATACTTTTTTTTGTTCCCTCTAAACATTACAATCACTTGGGGGACCGTATGTGGGTGGGGGCTGAAGATTACATGACTGACAGGCTGTGTGTGCAAGAGCTAGCACTCTATTTTGTGTATCTGGGCTCTGTGTTGGTGAACTATGACTGATGGTGACTGTCCTGACAATTCCAGATCCGGTTCTCATCTCTAACATCTCCAGTAACTTCAGCCGGCTGGGTGAGGACAAGGCTGTGAGGGTCCAGTTCTCTGGAGAAGAGAGCGCTGTGACCTGGGAGGTGGACGGGGAGCCTCTCCCTGAAAGATACCGGCTGATAGATGACAATAGGACGCTGATTATCCCCAGTGTGCAGAGAGACGACGCCGAGAGGAGATTCCGGGTCAGAATCACAAACCCGGTCAGTGAGGAGATCCAGGAGATCCGGCTGATCAATGATACGATGTTCAACAGAATGCTGGAAACAGAAGGTATTGGTGACTATGGGGGGGTCATGTTATATTCCATGTATGGGGGTGTTATAGATTGGGGTCATCCTGTCTCCTCTTCTTTGGGGGATCATAGTGGGAGTGTGACACACAATGGTGACCTTGTATCGTGTTCAGTGGCGACCTGTCCACGGGCGCTGCCCCCCTATTCATGTGTCTGGCCCCCTGATCTACATACAGGGACACCAGACCATGGATTCCAACGGGGGGCAGGGGGGTGTGTGGTTTTTTTTTTTTTTTTTTTTTTTTTTTTTTGAAGCATGTAATAGGATGGTCTCGGAGGACAGAGCACTGTGCTGTGAGCTCACCTAGTTACAGTAGCGAATGAATATTCGCTATTGTAACACTGAATCTCCTCTTGGCCAATCAGGAAGCGGTTTATGAGACCTGTCACCCGATTGGCCGAAAGGAGATCGGACTTGCCAGGAGGAGACATGCAGAGAAGGGGAGGTAGAAGAGGCACACAGGGGAACTAAGCAGCCCAGAAAGAAGTAGCTGCCCGCCATTATAGAAGTGCGGGGGTAAGTGCAGGGGCCCCGACTGACTCACCGACCCGACCGGAGGGGGGGAGAGGGCAGGGGGAGTTGGCGGCAGGTGGATTGTTTGCCACACCCCCCCAAAAAAGAAAAAAAAACACCAGCGGTCATGTTGTCTCTTCTCTGCTCTCCTGATGGAGGTTTGGACAGGTGAGATTTCACATGACCACCGACCATATAAACTGATACATTGTATATTTATCACATCTACGTGACAAAGTGACGTTAAACCCTAAGCCTTAAACTTGATCTAAACATGTACCAGTATCATTGTGATCTGCTTGCTTCTGTGTTGCCACTCATTCTGCACATTGTCCTGGATTCTTTGTACAGAGCGGCACGTCACATGACACTCCTTCACGTCACATGACACTCCTTCACGTCACAAGACACTCCTTCACGTCACATGTGGGATGGTTCAGGGTTCATGAGTGAGAGCAGAACATTACCTCCTTGTTTTGCTGTCCATTGCAATCTATGTGAATGGGTGGGCGGGGCTCAAGTGTTCAAGTGATTGTTATTTACATATAGAATTTTTTTTTTTTAAAAAAACAATTATGTAGCACAAACCAGTGAAAGGAAGCTTTGCTTACATGGGTTTGTTTTACATAATGTTTACATTTTTTAAAGGGCCAGATCACACTGCAGTGTGTTCCCAGATGGTCAAGTTTTTACAGTTGCCAACTGCAGTTGTCTAGTGCCACTTTTTTAGGATGCACTGCACAAAACCGCGCGTTTTGGTGGCTGCAAAAGTGCTGTGTTTGGGTTGTCATTAACAATTATTGGCACTGGCACGCATCTCACCTGCGGTACAGGAAACGCACCTTTCCCACACCACATACCAGTGTGAAGGGATCCTAAAACAATTACATGATCACTGGAGCCCCGCCCACCTATTCACATAGATTGCAATGGACAGCGGAGCAAGGAGAAAATGCGCTGCTGTCACTCAAGATCCCCAAACCGCCCCACATGTGATGTGAAGGAGTGTCATGTGAAACAGCTGAAAACATACAAATGTGTGTTTTTTTTTTTTTTTGTGTTTTTTTGTACAATATTTATTGTCTATATGAATAAATGAAAGCAGGCATTGCTTGCATGTGTTTATTTTTATTTTTTTAAACTTAGGTGTGTTTATTTTTATTTTAAAAATAAACAAACACACTTTGTGTGTGTGTGTTTGTTTGTTTTTATTTTTTTATTACATCAATCATGTGACCAACCGAGCTCTGCCCCCACGTAGCACATAGACTTAGGTGTGAACAGGGCCTAAGCGATTTTCTGCTTGTAGCTCTAAAACGCTCAACAAGCCAAATGCCAATTCACTTAAATGGCCCCTGTTCACATCTGAGCGTTCTGTCGCCTGAATCAAAACGCCCGTCACTCAAAGTACATGCGCTTCTTTTTGGTAGGTTGCATGCGTTTTTGGCCCCATAGACTTCAGTAGAAACGCCTGACTTGAGCGATTAATTTTAGCATTTTGTCACTCGTTTTCTGCTGAAATAGCAGCTCTCCACCACTAATCTCCTCTCCTGTGCTTTCTATTGGCTAAACCAAAAATGCCTGAAGCTGTACAACGCTTATAATACACTTCTAAAAATGCTCAAATAAAAATCGCCAGTAAATCGCTATGCTCAGGTGTGAATGCAACTTACTGAAGACCTGGGGAAGAATCACATGACTGACCAAAAAAACTGAAAATTCTATCATACTTACCGTAATTTTCCTTTCCTGATGCCAATCCATAGCAGCATACTAGTGATAGGCTCCGCCTTTCTCCCCTCCCTCAGGACAAATGAAATGGCATAAATTAAAGGCCAGTTAGGCCCCACCCCATTCTTCGTAATTAGCTAGATACCGAAACGCACTAGAGTGGGTCCGTATGCTGCCATTGATTGGCGTCAGGAAAGGAAAATTATGGTAAGTATGATACAATTTTCCGTTTTCCTGACGCCACTATGGCAGCATACTAGTGATACATATCCTAGCTGACAGGGTGGGTTCTGCTTAACAAACCAAAATAATAATTTTATATATTTTCAAATGGGATAGAAGACTGAACAGTCATTCCTCCGAAGCCCACTGATGACAAGGCACCCAGATCTATTCTGTAAAGGTTGGAAAAGTATGCTGGGAAAAGCGTGCCACTTTCCTGTAGAATGAATCCATAGATACTTTCCACTGGGCCGCCTATGAGGCCTCAACCCCTCTCGAAGAGGAAGCATCCTGTCACTGAAGGAGGCTCACGACCCATTTCCCATCTGCACAACCAATCTTGCTAAAGTCCAGGAGGCAACCGCTCTTGCCTGATGAATTCCATCTGGAACAGTGAAAAACTTATCATATGAACTGAAAAGAGCAATTGTGGACAAACTTCTTTAAAGCTCTGGAATGACCAATTTGTGTGGTTTTCTTGCTTGAACGTCTGGAAAGTTAGGCAATGGACAGATGATTGATAGATGGAGAGCTGTCGCTACTTCTGATATAAGCTGAACTACAGGATGCAGCTCTACTCCTGTAACAAAAGTAATATGCTTTTCTGAAGCTCTAAGGGCTTGAAACTCAAACCGACTTCTGTTTGACGATTTGCGCTAAATACTCGTTAGTAAGCAATGTCTTAAACCGAACACTGCCCCGTTGGAGTAAACAGTTGAAATAAACCCGAACACCATGGAAAGATTTTAATTGTGAAAGATTCTCTCTCGCGGTTGACGAAACCTCCTGTCTTCAAAATTTTGCAAACTAAAGGGCCTTTGGCCAAATTAAACCTTGTTCTTGCTGACACCTGCAACCTCAAAAGAGTATAGGGTAAGGTTCATGTCCAATCTGACCTACAAGAAGACCAGAACAGCTGCCACCAGAGGTGCAGTAAGAATAATATCTTGCCATGCAAAATAGAAAAAACACAAGTTTGTTCCAGATCTTGTCATAGAAGCTGTTTGGGGGGTGCAAAAGGCACTCTACTAAGTAGAGCTCACTCTTGGAGCAACTCTGGAGCAATCTAGGTTCTGCGGCTTCCCCTTCCCGCCATTATGCTTGCATCTCTGGTCTGTGCATGTGTGAGGGGGAATCGACTTCTGTATTCTGAAGTAGAAAGCCAGGAAGCACTAAGACTCAGAATGGAGGGGTGGTCTCGACTACCATGCTCATTCTTGACAGCTTCCAGAGGAATTTCATTACGAGAGAAGTTGGGGAAACATATACAGTGGGCTTGATTGCAGTTTCATGGAGAAACTCCGCTTCTATTCTCTGCTTTGGGGAACAGAAACCGAGTCAGACCTCTTCTTAAATTGGCCTTTGCTGTGAGAAGCAAAGAAGCCTGTCTGTGGTAGGCCACCTGTGGACAAGCCTCCCCCTCATGCTCTGGCAAGCTTGCATGATGGACAGTATGTCTGTGTATTCCATTCCCCTAGGAAGTAAATTGAGTCCGGAATTTGCTGGTGATCTTCCTACCCAGACATTCTGGGTTCTACATCCCTCAATAGCATATTGCCGTGAGATCCTCCCTGGAGCTGAAAATACGCAATTGCTGTCCTGTTGCTCAACCGCAAGATGACTGGTCACCCTTGATTCTGTGTATCAAGGTCGAAGTGATAAAAAAAGGCTGCCTGACCTTCCAGCGCTTTTGAGACTACCTTCCTTGGCTAGCAAACTCCGCTTGCCTTGACCAACAGACCCTCAGTGTGCCTTCCAGGCTGTCTTGCCAATATGATTCATCACATTGATCCAGTCAGAGAGTTCGTGACATCCTCAAAGTCTTTCCATCACCGTGGACCGCTATACATACTGCGTGACACTGACCATAGCTGCGCCAGATCCCGTTTCCTCTGTTGTAGTTGAAACTAGCAACGGTGCCCATGTACCCAAGGTATCATCAGTATGAATGATAACATTTCGGCCAGGAGGCTGAGACACCTAGAAGTCCTCCCGGAAGTAGAGGAATCTGATCTCAGAATTCTCCTTATGACCGTCACCGTCCTTTTCTGATGGAAGCAAAACAGAGGAACCAGTAGAGCCCCCACAGGCACTTTAACTGTTGGAACACGAAAGTTGGCTTTTTTTTAATGTAGAAAGGAACGACGCCCAGGTAGTGGCGAATCTGGAGATTCTGTTCTCCAAGAGGAACTTACATGGCACTGAAACCTCTGTGAATATTCTTAGAGATATTCATAGGCTAAAAGGTAGGCTGATAAAGCGGAGATGTGTCCAACCAATCAACAAATTTACTTACTTTGGAATAAAAAAGGAAAAGAAAACATTTTCGGGTTGTGAGGCTAAGAATCCTGACGATCTAGCGAAAGCCTCCAGCCATCTGCTGCAAGCGAATGCTTCTCTCCAACCCCCGCAACCTACAAACAGGGGTGGGTAGGAAACCTACAATCTCTCCTGTTAGACACTTCAGACTCAGAGGGGAGCTGTCCTGGTCCCATCTAAGTATTGTAACCGCCGTGGTTGCGGTGGATCTGGCAGCTCCGAGGGGGAGAAAAAGGTCCGGAGAAGGAACAGTGAGGAATCCACCGAAGTGACCACGAGTGCCTATCCTCCAAGGATCTGCACAATCCACTGTCCAGTAACAGTGATGCCCACTTGAACTTACCTTAAAAGTCTGGGCATGCACCCGGTAAAAGGGTTTTGTGGGTACCTGCGGTACACCCAAAAATTTTCATTTATGGACCTTATAAAAGGTTGCCCCTAGAGGAGCGGAACCTAGCGGGAGAAACATATTTCTCCCTTTATTTTTTATTATTTATTTTTAGTTATATATAATTATTTATTTTACTTTCCTGCTTTCTGTCTATGGGAGAAGAACAGACCCTCCTCCTGTCACTTCTGACATGGCTGTCTTTGGTTTCATATCAAACAGAGATCTTGCACTATAAAGTGACTATTCCAATTTTGTTTCTAGGAAGCCAAACACAGCCCCGGGTCTCAACCCAATGGGTACCCCTAGCCATAACTGAGTATAGCATTGCCTTGGCCAGGCACCAGGTTGAGACTATTGCTGCTCCGCAGTGAAATTTGCCGATTCATCTTGGCCGGGTCCCAAGATATCGCCCCTAAGGATTTCCTCTCCAACCATATCCTGGGAGCAGAAACCCAAAGTACCCGTCACCAAGGTAAGGGCCTCTGTTGAGTGGCAGGCCCTTCCCAGCCACCACCCTATTGGACAACAGCTGTAGGTAGGATTTCAGCAATGCTATATCCACCTTGAATTAAACCAGTTTCCTAATGGAAAAGTGATTGCTCATTGAAGGGGTAAATAGGACTTTGTCTTTTAACCCATGTAATGGTCTGCATGACTGCCTGGATGCACAGTTCTCCAAAGAAAAACTGACACCAAGTAGCTCCAGATCTTCCTCTGTTGCAAGGGAGCTAAAATCATTTGCAGGCTGCGCCCCCTCCTCAGGAGTACTGAGAAGATGAGTGATCCATGAGGCAGGTTGTTCTGCTAGTGGCTAGACCCGCAACAAGGGGGCCGACTAGCTAGAGTAATTACAGTGAGTTTAAAACAGAAGTTTTGTGCCACCTTATAAGTAATAAGGATATCGGTATTACCTGTCAGCTGCAAACTTCAACCAGGCCGACTTCACTCACCAGCCTCCTGGGCATAGGCACTGCGCCACAGGTCCTGCAGGACTCTTGTTGGGGTGCTGGGTCTGGGAAAGAAGAGCTAAGACGTTTTCCTTGGAACCTCTCTCCTGAGTGGGAGCGGCATCCGAGCTATGCTCCTCTAAAGAACGTCCGCCTTTCTATGGCCTCTGGCTCTGGCCTTTGAGAGCGTGGGCGCGCGGAGCTGAAGCAAATCAAAGCAATCCGCATGCGAGGGCACTCTTTTCCTGAAAACTTACCGACACGGTGGTCCCCACCCTAAATGTTGAGGGTCTTTTGTATGGGTGGTGACTGATACTTGAACTGTGGAGAAATGAGATGGACAGCCACAGAAAGACAGAGAAGAGGAAAAATCGATAAGGCAACAGCAACTTCGCTTCTCCCTCTAATAATGTTTATCTAAATATACACATATATACATCTACACACTCTCCCCTTTTTTTTTTTAAAAAACAATATGCATGCATATATAAATTCATGCACATACCGCTCCATATAACACCGCCACACACATACCAACCAACATAAGAACACACACACACTATATATATATATATATATATATATATATATAACCTACAAACATAAGCTATACCTACAGCCGGCCTAAGACAGCAAAGGACCGAGAACCTGTCTAGGGGGAGTAATGTACCCAGACTAGTGCCACTGCAGGAGGAAAAGAACAGGAGGTGCAGAAAGTGAGAAAATGACAGAAGACAAACAAAGGCAAAGGTAAGAAGGATGCAAAGCTGGCCTCCCCAAACCCAACAAGCGTTGCAGACACCAACCTTAAAGGCAGATTTCATTCCTAAATAGGAAAAACTGCTCAGCTCCATCGAGACCCACAGAAGGAGCTCCCAAGCTATTCTGGCGCTTTTAGCCAGATACAGCCTGATACTGGGACTTCACACTGGGAGAGGCTTAACCCAGCCAGCAGCTGCCTGGAGGCAGAGGGGGGAACATGGTACTGCTTACTCTTCACTTGTGCGTGGAGGTATGAGGACAAAAAAGAATGGGGCGGGGCCTAACTGGCCTTTAATTTATGCTATTTCATTGGTCCTGAGGGAGGGGAGAAAGGCGGAGCCTATCACTAGTATGCTGCCATGGTGGCATCAGGAAAAGGGTTTTTTTTACAAGCCTTGTAATTCATCAGTGGGTGTGTTGTGGCTTTAACCGCTTCAGCCCCGGAACATTTTAACCCCTTCCTGACCAGAGCACTTTTTGCGATTCGGCACTGCGTCGCTTTAACTGACAATTGCACGGTCGTACGACATGGTACCCAAACAAAATTGCCGTCCTTTTTTTTTTTCCCCACAAATTTATTTTTTGCCTATACTATACTATTGCTACTGCTATAATAAATATCCCCTTTGCTTTAAAAAAAAAATAAAAAATTCTCAGTTTAGGCCAATATGTATTCTACCTTTTCTTTTTCTTTTTTTTTAACCAAAAATATCGCAATAGGCGGATATTGATTGTTTTGCGCAAAAGTTATAGCATCTACAAAATAGGAGATAGCACACATCGGACAATTTTGACACATTTTTGGGACCAATACAGCGATCAGTGCTATAAAAATGCACTGATTACTGTAAAAATGTCACTGGCAGGGAAAGGGGTTAACACTAGGGGGAGCTCAAGGGATTGATTGTGTTCCCTAGTGTGTGTTCTAACTGAAGGGGGGAGGGGACTGATTACGGGAGGTGACAGATCATCTGTTCATACTGTGCATGAACAGACGATTTGTCATTTCTCCCCTCAGAGAACCAGAATCTCTGTGTTTGCACTTGCATCGGCTCCGGTTGGTGAGCATTGGGTGCGCATCCCTAGTGGCTGCCTTAGGAATGACGTAACATAACGATGATTTGCCTGCCCGTGCCATTCTGCCGCAGTAAGACGATACCATGTACTGCATATTGTGTGTGTGTGTGTGAGCGAATTCCAGCTCTGTTCTCTGTGCAAAGAGAAAAAGCATCTGTTCGTGGTTCCTCTCCATTGTATCTGCGGATCAGCTGAGCAGGGAGAGGGGGGGGTGTAGGGAGGAGGGGGAGAGAATGCCTGTTCACAACGGAACACATCTGCGAATTAGATACGTTCCCATAGAAAAATATGTGCCTTCAATTCGCACTGCACTGCCTAGAAAACGCACACGTTTTTTGGGCAATGCGGAGTGCGAATGCAACGCACATATGTGAATCAAACTGAAAGTAATAGATTTTAAAATGTTTTGCGAATTGGATGCAGTGTAAGCAGCATCCAATTCGCGTAGGTGTGAACCCAGCCTTAAAGCATGCACACATGGGTTTAATGTCACTTAAAGCGGAGCTCCACCCAGAAAAGGGTATTCCGTTGTCCGGATTCCTCCCCCCTCCCTTCGGTGTCACATTTAGCACCTTTCGAGGGGGGGTGATCTACGCCATGTCCGGCCCCTCCTCCGCAGTGGTCTACGCCATGTCCGGCCCCTCCTCTGCAGTGGTCTACGCCATGTCCGGCCCCTCCTCTGCAGTGGTCTACGCCATGTCCGGCCCCTCCTCCGCAGTGGTCTACGCCATGTCTGGCCCCTCCTCAGTCCCCCCCACTGTCTTCTGGGAGACACACAGGTCCCAGAAGTCAGCAGGGACCAGTGAGGATGCGCAGCGAACTAGGCTGTGAAGTCGCAAGGCTTCTTTTCCTGATTCCCTTACTGGAGATGGCGGCGCCTCCACCCGAGAGCTGAGGGACGGGTCAGCTTTGGGTGAGGACATCGTGGGCGCCCTGGACAGGTGAGTGTCCATATTTTAAGTCAGCAGCTGCAGTATTTGTAGCTGCTGACTTTAAAAAAATAAATAAAAATTTGGCGGAACTCCTCTTTTAGTCTCAATGTTTCTAAATCACATTTATTCTATTACAGAATATAATCCGCATAGAAGAACTCGACTAATCATCATTGCTGTGAGTTTCCTATTTGTAGTAGTAATAACAGTCCCGATAATCTACAAAACAAGACATCGGGTGAGTGATGACGGATTTCTCTTTATATTATTGCAGTGATAATGATCAGACTGCTGGTGCAGAAACAGATTATATACATTATCAGCTCACAGCCAGCGGGTACTTATAATTTAACCCTTTTATGTCTGGCGTAATCAAATTTTATATGAACGACCACATTGTGGAGCTTTGGCATGCAGCAGTTTACTCAATAACTGTCTATCTGGTTTGCATACCAAAATCATTTTCATAGTTAGAATGAAAAAAGTCCATCTAGTTCAACCAAAAAAACCCCTTTTCCTGCCACCTATGTAAGGGCTTCATCGGCTGTAGCAGTAGGGATGGGCTCAGGCGTGTTCACAACCCCACATGTCCGACAGGAAGCTGACACTGCGGAGCGCTATTCGCAGGCAGTGAGACATTTCCCCGATCTGTGTCTGCGACAGATCAGGAAATGTCTCCTTACCTGTGATTAGCGCTCCGCAGTGTCGGCTTCCTGTCGGGCTCCTGGAGCTGTGAACACGCCTGAGCCCATCCATATGTAGCAGAAGCATTTATTTCTTCACCTGACTTTCTGCATTCTTGTGGAAGTTATTGCTGCTCACTCCCTCTCTTGTGTGTGGCAACGTGGCCTCCTATTCCCCAAGATATATCCCATGCTCTACTACCCCCCCTCCAGGGGGCCTCAGATGACTATGGTGGGTGTCTGCTGAGAGAGTGGAAGACGAGCACTGAATAAAGCAACAAGCATTTCGTCACTTCAGGTCCAGAGCTATCATTTTCTAGCTTATGTAGCAGAGGCATAAGCTTATCAAGTACAATCTGTGCTTAATTGGCTTTAGTGGGGTGCAGAGGTGACCTTGGGGGTCTTGTCCATTATGCTATCACATAGGATCTTATCAACCACACACACACACATATTTGGTATCACTGTGCACACCAGAGTAAGAGGTAAAGTAAGCAAAGGGTTTCAAAGCCTTGTCTGTGGGAAATTTTGGCTCCCATAGTTTGTTGCTTTTTCACAGTTGTGGGCCTTTTTTAAGGCTTTGCATGTGTGATTTCTTATTTTACCTGATGCAATCTAATCTTAAAATTTTACAAAAATGGTTAAAAATTCTGTGTGCTAAATTCACCTTTTTTAGTGTTTTTTTGTTTTTTTTTATCAGAAATATGGATTTGATAAATTGTTGCACTAATGTCCTAAGATATAAAATATAGAAACTGCCACTGTTTTATTCTCTGTGGTCATTGCTTTCAGAAGATAAAGAATGCTTGTGGTCTAATAGACCCCTGGTATTTTATTAACCTCTTGCCGACCGCCCACAGTACATTTATGTCATTACTTCGACATTTGATACTGGAGTGATGGCAGCACCTAGCTGCCATCACTCCAGTCTTATTTTGTTCTGTGGGCGTTTCAGCATTTGATAAAAGTGATCCCGATGGCGGATTCGCCAAGGGATCACTTTTTTAGAGGCGGTGGGAGAGGTTCCCCTCCCCCCTTTCTTTCCAGTCATTACCGGGTTTACTGGAGCCACCTGTAAACCCCGAAGCCATCCAATCCACCAAATGGAAGTCGAGTGAGGGCAAGAAGGCCCCCACTCTATGCCCTTGGAGGACGGGAGCGACCTCCAATGTTAATTTGTGGTTCTCAGGCTTAAATTAAAAGTAAAATTATTTTATTTATTAATTTATTTTTTTTTAAGGTAAAATAGCTGAGGTCTTTTTGACCCCAGATCTCTCAATAAAGAGGACATGTCATCCTTATTTCTTTTACAAGGGATGTTTACATTCCTTGTAATAGGAATAAAAGTGTTCAAAAAAAAATAAAGGGACAGTGTATTTAGAAAAAAAAAAGAAAAAATGAAAAAAAAAATTCAAGTGTACCATCCCTCACATGTAGAAGCGAACACATACATAAGTTGCACCTGCATACCCTGTTTCCCCGAAAATAAGACCTAGCGTGATTGTCGGTGATGGCTGCAATATAAGCCCTACCCCCCAAATAAGCCCTACCCTGTTTCTCCGAAAATAAGCCCTACCCTGAAAATAAGACCTATAAGGACTTTAACTAGGGCTTATTTGGGGGGTATGGCTTATATTGCAGCCATCACCGACAATCACGCTAGGTCTTATTTTCGGGGAAACAGGGTATGTAAACGGTGTTCAAACCACACATGTGAGGTATCGCTATTGTTAGAGTGAGAACAATAATTCTTGCACTAGACCTCCTTTGTTACTGTAAACATGTAACCTGTAAACTTTTTTTGTTTTTTTTTTTAATGTTTATTTATCTGTTTTTTTTTAAAAGCGTCGCCTATGGGGATTTTTAAGTACCGTAGTTTGTTGCCATTCCATTTTAAAGCATATAATAATTGGATAATGATTCGCTTATTCCAACACAAAAACAGACATATGAAATATGGGACTTTGTGCAATATTTTTGTTTATGTCACATAAGTGAATGAAAGGAATCCTCTTGACGGATTAACATAATAGTGACTTTTTTTAAAGTGCTCATCCAAAAAGGCTTTTCACTGACACCACCTCCAACACCGGGTGCAATGCCCACTCGCCTTATGAATCAACCCCACTGGGTCTAGTCGTGCTTTTTTAAGATATGCAAAATATCCTTGACTATGGAAACACCAGCTGATCGCTGGAGCAAAAATATTGCAACAATTGACATTTTATCCTCTAGGGTCTCTGCTTATATGTGTGTGTGTTTTATAATAATGTTTTGGGGGTTCTAAGAAATTTTCTAGCAAAGAAAACTAATTTAAACTTGTAAACAAAAAGTTCCACAAAAGGCCCAGTAACATAACATTGCATAGGTTTTTTTTTTGTCCAGTCTCTTATGTAGTCTCTGTATGTTATGTATGTCTGTCTCTGTCTCTCTGTCTCTCTCTGTCTCTCTCTCTGTCTCTCTCTCTCTCTCTTCCTGTCTCTGTCTGTGTGTGTGTCTCTCTCTGTCTGTCTCTCTCTGTCTCTCTCTCTCTCTCTCTCTCTGTCTCTCTGTCTCTCTCTCTCTCTGTCTCTCTGTCTCTCTGTCTCTCTGTCTCTCTCTCTCTTCCTGTCTGTCTCTCTCTCTCTCTCTCTGTCTCTCTCTCTCTTCCTGTCTGTCTGTCTCTCTCTCTCTGTCTCTCTCTCTCTCTTCCTGTCTGTCTGTCTCTCTCTCTCTCTCTGTCTCTCTCTCTCTTCCTGTCTGTCTGTCTCTCTCTTCCTGTCTCTGTCTGTGTGTGTGTCTCTGTCTGTCTCTGTCTGTCTCTCTCTGTCTGTCTGTCTGTGTCTCTCTCTGTCTGTGTCTGTCTCTCTCTCTTTTCATCCTTCATTCCCCCAGAGTATTTTAAGCTCCCAAATGCATTCCTTTACATATTTTAATATTGAGCCTCTTCTGTCATATAGATGCCCTCTCCCCTATTCTAAGTAGGTATCAAATGCCTGAAAGTGTTTGTAAAGGCTGAAGGCATTTTTACCTTCATGCAATTCTATGCACAAAGGTAAAAAACCTTCTGTGTGCTGCTCCCACCAGACCCCCCTTAATACTTACCTGAGCCCCATTGCGAACCAGCGATGTGCATGAGAGCCTCGGCTCTCTGGAAGCTCCCCCTCATTGGCTGAGAGCAGTGGGAGCCATTGGTTTTGGCTGCTGTCAGTCAGTGAGTCAGTGAGGAGATAGAGAGGAGGCAGGGCCAAGCGGTGACTCTGTGTGAATGGACACGCAGAGTCGTGACTCGGGAGTGAGCCTGCTCAGGTGCTGCCATTGCAAACTGCTTGCTCTGGGGACAGTTGGCAGGTGGGAAGGGCCAGGAGTGCTGGCAGGGGACCAGAGAAAACAAGGATCAGGTTGCTTTGTGCAAAACCACTGAAGAGAGCAGGTAAGTGTAACATGTATGTTTTAAAAAAAAAAATTACTTTAAACACTTCACCACTGAAAGGTTTTACCCCCTTAATGACCAGGCCATTTTTTGTGATACGGCACTGCATTACTTTAACTGACAATTGCGTGGTCGTGTGACGCTGTACCCAAATAACATTAATGCCTTTTTTTTCCCCACAAATAGAGCTTTCTTTTGGTGGTATTTGATCATCTCTGCAGTTTTTATTTTTTGCGCTATAAACAAAGACTGACCATTTTGAAGAAAAAACAATATTTTTTACTTCCAGCTATAATACTTATCCAAAAAATAATAAAAAACTAATTTCTTCATCAATTTAGGCCAATATATGTTTTACATATTTTTGGTAAAAAAAAAATAAATCGAAATAAGCGTATATTGATTGGTTTGCACAAAAGTTATAGCATCTACAAAATAGGGGATAGATTTAAGGCCTTTTTATTTTTTTTTAAATTTTTACTAGTAATGGTGGCGATCAGCTTTAATTTTTTTATCTTTTGTGGGATTGCGGCAGGCAAATCTGACCCCGAATGACGGGGGTTAACAGGAGTGATCAAAGGGTTAACTGTGTTCCTGCAGTGTGTGGATGCAAACAGGAGAGCCCCCCCATCACCGGCTGTTCTGAGTGTGAATAAGGCTCACACAGCGCAGAGCTTTACACATCTCCCCATTCCATACAAACACAGCTCTTTCCTGCCTGCCCTGTACAACCACATCCTCCGACCTCCCAGGACCCCCTTCCGACACCCGGACACTCGCCGTGCTCCCAGCCTGTTCGGTAAACAATTGTTTTCCATGGGAGGGTGGGACCGGGCCGGTGTCTTGCCGAAAAAGTTCCCCAGGCGGATAAGGACCCCCCTGTACTGCGCAGCTCTTGCGCAGTATGAAGCTTCCCGAAAAAGTTCCTCTGCTGAAAATAGCCGAACATACACAGCTGAGAGTCAGCTGTACCCCGCGACTGCGCAATGAACACCACATTCTAACAGACGCTCCTGATGCTACCAGACAATGCCGCATGCTTCTGATGCTCGTGCAAACAGCTCTGCCCTTTAATTTAATATTCTATCTCTTCTTTAGCATCCGCCCCTTACCACGATATGACAGTAATACACCCGCCCCTTGCAGAGCAGCACGAGCATCGGGAGCATGCGGCAGCATCGGGCACAATGTCCTGCTCATTGCACAGGCGCCGTCTACAGCTGTTCAGCTTCGGAGATTTTCGGAGGTTCCCTTGTTGTTCGTACTGTGCAAGTGCTGCGCCTGCGCAGTACAGGGGGGTCATTATCCGCCGAGGGGAACTTTCTCGGCAGAACACCGGCTCTGGAGCTGCAGGGCTGAGGAGGAGGTGTCCGCTACTGGGGGGGAAACATGGAGCTTCCGCCGTCTTGATCACCATCACTGGGGCTCCGGGAGACCAGAGATCACAGCATGCTAAGCGGGGATCACTTTAGGTAGTTTGTGGTCAGTTTAATGGAGGAACTGTGCCATGGGAGGGTGCGGGGAGGGTGAAGTGAGTTGGAATCTGAGCTAGTAAGAGGTTGTCACATTTTCCTAATACTATCTTGGCATCATTTGAAGGCCATGTTGTATCGCAGTATTCTTCCCTGACCATGAACTCCCTGGTATGGCTGTAAGATAGGTGTACCAAATAAAGTGGCCATGATTTGACCAGTTTGAGGCTGCAGTTACTCTGATCATTCTAGATTTTTGTGCTGCTTTATTTACTTTTTTGTTCTACAGGAACTCCTTTATTAACCTTTTGCCTACCAGGCACGTTCACCCCCTTTCTGCCCAGACCAATTTTCACCTTTCAGTGCTGTCGCACTTTTAATGACAATTGTGCAGTGATGAACACTGTACCCACTGATTGGCACTGGTGAGGGCACTGCTTGACACGGGGGGAGTGCTAATGATCGACACTGATTGGGGAGGTGCTGATCAGCACTGATTAGGAGGGAGTGCTGATTGGCACTGATGGGGGGGCCCTGATTGGCACTGATGGGGGGAGGGAGCGCTGATGATCGGCACTGATGGGGGGGCCCTGATTGGCACTGATGGGGGGGCCCTGATTGGCACTGATGGGGGGGCCCTGATTGGCACTGATGGGGGGGCCCTGATTGGCACTGATGGGGGGGCCCTGATTGGCACTGATGGGGGGGGCATTGATGATTGGCACTGATGTGGGGGGCATTGATGATTGGCACTGATGTGGGGGGGCGCTGAAGATTGGCACTGATAGGAGGGGGGTCGCTGATGATCAGCACCCTGACTATTGGTGTGAACGATGTCCTGACAGCCTTTCCAGTTAATGGCAGCTGGCAAATCTGTTTACACGTGATCAGCTGTGATTGGACAAAGCTGATCACATGGTAAAGGGCCGCTGTAAATGGCCCTTTACCCCGATCTGTGATACGCTACGTCCGAAGGACACAGCAGTCACAGAGCGCGCCCATAGGGGGCAGAATTCTGGAAAGACGTCTATTGATGCCCTCCCAGAACTGGACGACCGCACTCGGCTTTAGTGCAGAACTGGTCAATCATTCAGCTATAGTGCGGTGGGCAAGTGGCTAAGTGTGAAATGAGGGGCGTGCTGTAAGCATAATTTTGTTTAAGTTCTATAATCCCTATCACGTGATTGTATATTTGAAACAAACTCAAATTCACATTGCTTTCCTTTGAACTTCTGGCTCCCCCACCCATATTTATTTTTTGTCTAATTTGATCAGTGTATATATTATATATATTATAACCCGGTTATTCTGTTTCAGGGCCCTTGTCTGAACTGATGAGCTGGTAAACAGATACAGGTAATAGAGAGTTCTGGAGAGTGGATGTGTGAGGGTTATCAGTGATTTAATTACTGTAAGGCTTTCTCTACATCCGACTCTCTGGATCTTGATATTTCCAAATGGCGTCATCTCAACTCTTCATCCCATGGATGGGACCTTTTCGGGGAAGTACCGATCCTTCAATGAGATTCTTTGCCCTCATTGGGAAATACTGATTCTTTTATTTTTTCCCAGCTTTTCAGAAGTTCTCATCAACTGTTTTGTCATGTTCATTGTACATTTAAGGCTTAATCTATTTTTGATATATACATTGTGAAAATAAATTCACAATAATGGTGTGTGTGTGTGTGTATGTATGTATGTATATTGGCTGTAGAGTTATGTACAACTCATCCCTCTGAATGTTTGCTGCTGAGAGTTACAGATCCAGCTGGAGTACTCCGATCACAGTGGGTTGTCTTACTCCAGCTCCTCCATTCAGTAAATGTCTTGCATTCTCTTTAATATAAGGCATTTATCTTAGTGCAGATGTCTGGGACAACCAGTGGGCCAATCGCACAAGCAGGAAATGACATTTCTGGGGTGGGGGCAGATGTTCTGTACACCAGTGGTCCAAAGTGTCAAAAACATCCTCCAATGTAAGTTCTAATTCTGTTCACCCGCCTAGTTCAGCTTGAACTGTGGAGTTCTGAAAAGCTGAGAATGATACAATGATAAATGGATAAAAGGCAGACTACAGCTCCACCTACTGCAGAAAAAAAATGATTGAAAAAAAAAATCTTCTAGAGATCATATGAACAAAACTTTCCCTTTTGAAATAGAGTGATGTTAGCACACAGATCTCTAAGAGATATAAAAAAAAATGGTATCCTTATTAAAGTGATACTAAACACACTGTTGAATTTACATTGTCCCTTCTATTTCTGTATGAGGATAATGGCACTGTAATTATTTTAATTAATAAAAATCGAAGTAACTTTTTCCTAATCAATATCCAGCCGTCACATGACCCAGCTCTCTCCCAGCCTGTCTGCAGGGAAATGAAAGCAGGAGGAGCTTCTAGTCCTCTGCTGCTGGTCACACACACAAAAAAAACTTCTCTGAAATACAGAGTAAAATACATATTATCAATAAACTGTTTTAAATCGTCATACAAATATTTATTTTTAAAATCAAATCTTCTTTTTTGGCAATAACATGGTGTGAGCAGATTTCTGCCAGTCACCGGCTGTCACATCCCCTCCTCTCTGTTTCTTAGAATAAGAGGGGGGTAAAGCCTCCATCAATCTACATGTATTATCCTGCCCCTGTTGTGTTTAGCTGATTAGTGGGCATGGAGGAGAAGGGAGGGAAGGAGGGGGTGGGCTGTCATTTACCCTCATGTGTAACTCTATAGTCACATGGGCTGTTCAGATGTAATAGGGAGGAAATGCTCAGTATAGAATCTCACTGAAAACTGAGCATGTGCAGAGTTGCCACCACAAATGTAAAATCCCTACCTGACTTGGGGACATGGACAGAAGGGGGAGATTGAGAACAACAGGATCAACCAGGTGTTTTGCAGAATACAGAAAATGAATCTCATAGTGACTGAGTATCAATACACTGTTATTATTATTTTTTTTTAAAGATGTGGGTTTAATGACACTTTAAGAGATATATTTATAAAAAAATGTGCAGAGCTGTTTGTCACGTACATTTATTCTGTGTGAATGGGGGCAGAATTTAATGTTACTAGGCAATTTTCTCCAGGTCAAACAATGTTAATCAGAAAATACTGCATTACAGCCACTAGATGGGGCTGATGATCATGGTAATTATTAATTTCCTATAATTATCAGCTCCATCTGGTGGCCATTATGCGGTATTTTCCTGATTCATACATTTGACCTGTTCTGAGAAAATGGCCTAATATCATTTGATTTTGCACCCGATCATACAGAATGAATGTGCATGCAGTTTCACAGGATGAATAGCTCTGCGAATGTTTAAAAAAAACGTGTACCAAACAGTTTTGGGTGGACCTGCCCTTTAAATAATAAAATTTTAGAACAAAATGTAATATTTATTCTTGTGCATCTTGTTTGTTTGCATTGCAGAAGGGATCTCTACTTCTATCATTCCTGTCCCTCGGAGATGTGTATATGATCAGTATGTCTGTCATATAGATGTGATCATGGTGGATGTTTTCTCTTTAGTGTCACCCAGAGATGCTTTTATCCCTCAGTGTGAGAACTCTCCGAGAATACCCGGTGATTGTCTTCAAAGAAAATAAGCAAAAGTGTTTTCACTTTTCTGCACAGAGGGGTCAGTGACAACAAATGGTCTCTGGGGGGGGGTTGGGGAACTAGACATTGAGAAATTATAGTCTGTACAGCAGAGGATATTGGGGGAGGGGGTGTAGAATGTAAAGCACAGTGTATATAGTGGAGTATTTAAAGTACAGCACTATGTACAACTCAGTGTGCAGTATAGAAAATGCAGCACAGTATGCAGAGTAGAGAGTATGTATGTATAATATATATTATGGCTTTTTTTCAGCTGGAACTTGGTGAAACTCAGTTCCACCACCTCCAGCTCAGGCCCTCTGCTCACCACTATCGCTCTGTGGAAGCCAAATTTATTTCTCTCTTATACACACAGTATAGTTATTGTGCAGAATGTAGAGTGGTGTAGAGTATACATTGTATAGAACAGTGTACAGTATGTGGTGTGTGCAGTAAAATATAGGCTATACAGCACAATGTGTGGAGTGGTGAGTGTGGTATAGAATGTACAGCAGAATCAGAGTGGAGTGATGTACAGCACATCAATGTACAGTATAGAATGTACAGCACAGTGAGTGGAGTGGTGAGTGTGGTTTTGAATGTACAGCACAGTCAGTAGAGTAATGTAGAGTGGAGTGGTGTGCAGTATAGAATTTATAGTACAAGGTGTACAATACAGAGATATATGTAATGTACAGCACAATGTGTAGAGGTCAGGGACATTTACTATAGATTCTACAGCACAGTATGTAGCTTTCAGAAATGTGTGGTATAGATTGCACAGCACAGTGAGTAGAATGAAGCGATGTACAGTATACAAATTACAGCACAGTGTGTAGAGTGGAGGGCTGTGTGGTATAGACTGTACATCACAGGGTAAAGAGTGGCACAATGTGTAGAGGTCAGGGACATTTACTATAGGATGTACAGTGGAATAAAGTATACAGTACATAGAGCAGTGGATGTGGTGTGCAGTAAAGAATGTAATGCACAGTGCAAAATATAAGAGTGAAGTGGCAGTAATGAATGTACAGCACAGTGAGTACAATGGAGTGATGTACAGCACAGTGTGTAGTGTGGAGCATTGTGTGGTATAATGTACAGCAGTGTGTAGAGCTCAGGGACATGAACTATAGATTTACAGCACAGTGTACAGAGTGGAGCAATGTATGGTATGGAATGTACAGCACAATGTGTAAAGCTCAGTTACGTGTACTGTAGAATATACAGCACAGTCTGTAGAGTGGTGTATATGTTGTGTACATGTACAGCATAGTTTATATAGTGGAGAGGTGTGGTGAGTGTACAGCACAGGGTATAGGATGTAGCTGGATGAAGTATAGGACATAGAGATCAGAATCTAGGGGGGTGTGCAGTAGAAACGTTCGTGTGATGATGATTTGTCTGGGGACAGAATGTCTATAAATAAATCTTCAAGACATCAAACTGCCCATAGAAAGAAGTCCTGCTGTGAAGTATTGGTGTATGAGGTGTGATAAGTGATCGACACCTCGGAAATGAGCCAGATTGTATGATGAGGTCTCACTCATCTCCATCCCATCCACAGCTGTCACTACCATCCTTCTTATAAGTCCAGGTTCCCCCATATGTGACACACCCAATGTCAGCCTTAAGCCTTCAATTTAGGGCGTATATCACCTTTGCTTGTCCTGCAGTCGGTAGTCCTGGAAGATGTTGCTGCTAAACCAGGTATGTACCTTGTCTACCTAAAATACAAGGAAATGAAATGCTTTTACCCCGTGCATGACACTATATTGTCCACTCCACCAGGATAGAGATTTCAGCTGTTAAAAAAAAATCACACGCACACACAATTGCGCACACTTAATCACACTCAATCACACAGACGCACACACAATTACCAAAAGTATTGGGACACCTGCCTTTACACGCACATGAACTTTAATAACATCCCAGTCCGTAGGGTTCAATATTGAGTTGGCTCCGCCCTTTTCAGCTATAACAGATTCAACTCTTCTGGGAAGGCCGTCCACAAGGTTTAGGAGTGTGTCTATGGGAATGTTTGACCGTTCTTCCAGATGAGCATTTGTGAGGTCAGGCACTGATGTTGGATGAGAAGGCCTGGCTGGCAGTCTCCACTCTAATTCATCCCAAAGGTGTTCTAGACTAAGGATGTCATTAAAGTTCATGTGCGTGTAAAGGCAGGCGTCCCAATACTTTTGGTGATATAGTGTATATATAATTTTATTTTTAGTAGCAGGAGAAAAAGTAGCTAACATAGCGCCACCTGCTGTACACACACGTGTAACATTTTATATTTATCAGAGTAAAAAAATGACATTGTTATTTTTTTAGTCCTGACTATAGACAGAGCATGTACAGAACCACCATATATCCTATTTATAATGTGAGGCTCTGTGGACTCAGAAGAGATGAAAAGGAAACTGATGAAGTGGAACAGAGTTGTCTCCTTCATCCAGATGCAGGCTCTGGAGGTACCCGGTCTTCATAGAGCCCCTGCCTTGGCGCTAGAGGTGAAGAAAATAGCGGATACTTCTGGGGAGGGTGAGAAGGTGACAACGCTGGTGATGGGCGGCTCAGACATCCCGCTCTGTCACATGGTGGCTGGATGAGAATTCTCAGTCCTGATGAGCTCCAAGATGTCACCTATCAGATCAATCGCCATTATATTTCTGATAAACCTGTTGCATAACAGTCCATTGGAGTTCTAGCCGACCAATCAGGTGCCTTTACTGCACGACATACAGTAGCTGAGAGCACAAATGATATAAACCCATTTGGTGGGCACCATATGCTTTTACAAACCCAGATATTACCTTCTTTTACTAGCAGTGACTTCATCACCGTGCTTTACCAAACTACGGCCCTCCAGTTGTTCAGGAACTACAATTCCCATCATGCCTAGTCATGTCTGTGAATGTCAGAGATTTACAATGCCTCATGGGACATGTAGTTCCGCAATGACTGGAGGGCTGTAGTTTTCAGATCCCTGGGCAGAGAGCAGAGCTGTGGGAGGGGCCCAGCAGGCTCCACCCACTACAGGCTGCCTGCAGAAAACTACAGGAGAGGATGGAGACAAGACCAGTCACCCCGCACACACGAGGGCAGAGAGAGCAGAGTGGTGGGAGGGGCCTGGCAGGCTCCACCCACTGCAAAAAAAGTACAGGAGGGGCAGAGACCAGACCAGTCACCCCACACATAGAGAGAACACAGCAATGACCGGTCTTTATTACAGGAACACAGGCAAATTGTGTGCTCATCAACTACAGGTACTCGAGCAAGTCATTTAACCACTTCCCACCCGGCCTACAGCAGAATGACAGGCGGGCGGTGGTTCTGTTATCCTGACTGGGAGTCAAATGACATCTTTCAGGATAACATGCTGGCATGCACCGATTGGTTGTGCTGTGTGCCACTCTGACACACCGCATCTCCGATCGTGGTAAGGAGCCTCTGACAGAGGCTCCTTACCACTTGATCAGATGTGACCAATCACAGTGCCGGTAAATGGCTTTCCTTGGTTCACGCTGACAGGGAGAGCCGATCCGCGGCTCTCCTTGTCAGAGGGGGGTCTGCACTGATAATCAGCACATTGATTGGCACCTCTCATGGGGGCTGCGATGATAATCAGCTGCTAAACAGTATCCATAAGCTATCAGTCTGTGCCCCATCAGTAACGCCTGTCAGTGCCCTTCAGATGCCAATCAGTAATGCCTGTCAGAAGCTCCTCATCAGTGCCGCCTATCAGTGCCCATCAATTCTACATATCAGTGCTGCCTCATCAGTGCCCGTCAGTAAAGGGGAAAACAAGATTTTATAACAGAAACGAAGAAACAAATTTTTTTTCTAAAATTTCGGTCTTTTTTTGTTTATAGAGCAAAAAATAAAAACCCCAGAGGTGATCAAATACCACCAAAAGAAAGCTCCATTTGTGGGAAGAAAATGATAAAAATGTCACATGGTTACAGTATTGCATGATCGCGCAATTATCATTCAAAATGTGCCAGCGCTGAAAGCTGAAAATTGTCCTGGGCAGAAAGGGGGGGGAGTTCCCGGTATTGAAGTGGTTAAACCTGATTTCCGTATACGTTCCGCATTCATTGCTGAATAAACGCAGGAAGTCGCTCACTTGGGGAGGCTGCCATTCAAAGAACACCTTGCATATTTCTTTTCTCAATGAGTACAAGGTAGAGCTGCACAATTCTCACAACGTAAAACCTTTCACATTATACAAAAAAAATGGGCTAACTTTACTGTTTTTTTTTTTTTTTAATTCATTGCATTTAAAAGACCACTGCGCAAATACAGTGTGACATAAAATATTTCAACAACCACCATTTTATTCTCTAGGGCAGTGATGGAGAACCTTGGCACCCCAGATGTTTTGGAACTACAATTCCTATGATGCTCATGCACTCTGCAGTGTAGTTGAGCATCATGGGAAATGTAGTTCCAAAACATCTGGAGTGCCAAGGTTCGCCTTCACTGCTCTAGGGTGTCTACTAAAAATAAATATGTAATGTTTGGGGGTTCTAAGTAATTTTCTAGCAAAAAAAAAATTTTAAGTTGAAACCAACAAATGTCAGAAAAAGGTTTTGTGTTTAAGTGGTTAAACTTTTTTCACTTACACACACAGTCTATTCTATTGATAAATTGTTACAATGTTTATACTTAGTTCAACTGATAAAGAATGTTTTGATTCTTGGCAGACTGCCCAGTTTTTCTCTTCCTTTCTTCTGAAGGCTGTGGCTTCAGAAGAGCAGAGAGAATTCTTTGCATCAAAAGAATTGTGAAACACTTTAGTAAAGATCGTGATAACGATTCTTGACGATTATTTGTGCAGCTCCAGTACAAAGCATTCTCTGATTGGATGAGGTGGATCAGTGATACCCTTATTTCCACCTTATCCAATCGGGGAATGCCTTATGTTCATTGAAAAAATACAAGGTGTTCTGTGAATGGCAGTCATATTGTGCGACCCCCCTGTGTTCATTATACAGCAGGGAAGGCTCGGAAGACGGTGAGGATCATAGTGGTGACTACTAGAGGGATTCTCTGGTACCGCGCCGGTCTCACAGGTACAGAACACGTATACTTCATTGATCCATGCTGGACCGATGTAACTATGAAATACAATCCATCCCTGAAGTTCAGCTTTAATCTCAGGATCACATGATATTATTTTAATGCAGGATTTAAAAATATTAAAAGTGAATTTTAACCACTTCAGCTCCGGAAGGTTTCCCCCCTTCATTATCGGGGCATCTTTTGCTATTCGCCACTTTGCTAAATTAACTGGCAATTGCCCTGTACCCAAATTAAGTTTCTTTTTTCCCCCCACACAAATAGAGCTTTATTTTGGTGGTATTTTATCACCACTGGGTTTTTATTATTAGAAGTGAAAGAAGACCAAAAATTTAAAAAAAAAATAAAAACAATATTTTTTACTTTCTGTTATAAAACATATCAAATGAAAAAAATCTAATTTCTTCATACATTTAGGACAAAATGTATTCTGCTACATGTCTTTGGTTAAAAAAAATCCCAATAAGTGTATATTGATTGGTTTGTGTGAAAGTTTTATATAGTCTACCAACTGTTTTTTTTTTTGTAGTGGGACTGTGATAGTGCAGCGGGCAATCTGACACTGGGGGGAACACACTAACTGACATCACCAGTGACACTAATACAGTGATCCGTAATAATACTACACACTGTCACTGTACTAATGACACTGGCTGGGAAGGGGTTACCATCTAGGGTAATCAGGGGGTTAAGTGTGTATTGTGTGCTGCTTTTTACTAGAAATCTTTCTGTCCCTTCTCCCTGCTTTACAGGGAGAAGAAACTAAGACATTGTTTCCCCTGTGCAGAGCTGTGTGTTGTTTTTATCAATACAGGGCTCTGGGCTGTGATTTAACAGCCAATCAACAGATCCTGTCCATGAATCATTGGCTGAGACCTGCTGACAAAATCCCGCTGTGTCTACACAGATACATCGCTGTGCCTGGAGGAGCCGCCTGTCTGTAGTACAATACAGATCGGGGTCCTAAAGAGGTTAAACTACTTTACAATGGTAAATCTGATATAAGATTTTAAGTGATTGGGTTACATTTTTATAGATGTTCTAAAAAAAAAAAAAGGTAACGGCATGAAGCTGAAGTTGGCTCCTTATTGGGCCAGCTTCTTATTCTGGTTGGATCTTTATTCACAAAAGTGATTATTTACTAAACAATCATCTGCAACGTTTATAATAAAATTGTGAACTTTAACAACAATTCTGTCTCCCTCACTGCCGTGTATTTAAAGGGTAATTCTGAATAAATAACTATTTCTATATGAAATCCATCTTGGCTCACCCAAATTCCACTTGTTTTATACTCATTGGGCATCCTACTATATAGGAAAGTTCAATTTGACCCAATCCAAGTGATATAAATCATAAAATATGGCACCGAACAAAGCACCCTGACAGCCATACATTTTAATGGGAAATTCCGAATAAGAAGCCAAACTATTCCTATATAAAAATCATCTTGGCTCACCCAAATTCCACTCATTTTATACTCATTGGGCATCCTACTATATATAGGCCAAGAGCGATCACAAACACAAGGGACAGAACATGGAAGTGTGTGTGTGTGTGTGTGTGTGTGTGTGTGTGTGTGTGTGTGTGTGTAAACACACAAATCTGTGTTCTGTTCTGAGAGGAGTGACAGATTGTGTGTTCCTAATAGCTAGGAACCACGATCTGTCACGTCCTCTAGTCAGTCCCCTCCCCCTTCAGTTAGAATCACTTCCCAGGGAACACATTAATCCTTGATCGCCCCCTAGTGTTAACCCCTTCACTGCCAGTGACATTTTTACAGTAATCAATGCATTTTTATAGCACTGATTGCTGTATTAATGCCAATGGTCCCAAAAATGTGTCAGAAGTGTTCGATGTGTCCGCCATAATGTGGGAGTCATGATAAAAATTTGCAGATCACCACCATTACTAGTAAAAAAATAATAATAAAAATGCTATAAATCTATCCCCTATTTTGTAGACGCTATAACTTTTGCACAAACCAATCAATATACGCTTATTGTGATTTTTATTTTTTTAACAAAAATATGTACAAGAATACACATCGGCCTAAACAGAAAAAATTTGCTTTTTTAAAAAAAAAATGAGGATATTTATTATAGCAAAAAGTACAAAATATTGTGTTTTTTTTCAAAATTGTCACAGTTTTTTTGTTTATAGTGCAAAAAATAAAAACCGCAGAGATCAAATACCACCAAAAGAAAGCTCTATTTGTGGGAAAAAAAGGACGTCAATTTTGTTTGGGAGCCACGTCGCACGACCGTGCAATTGTCAGTTAAAGCGACACAGTGCCGAATCACAAAATGATGGGGATGAAGTGGTTAAAGTAATTAGTAGCGCTGATTAAATAAACAATATAAATCAGTGAACCCGGTGATAGTGATTAAACTTCATACATTAGTAAACGAATAAAAAATAAAGTTTGTGATTAAACAGTCCATCAATGGAACCGGGATGTTTTAAATAAAAATGAATAAAATTGTCCTGATGTGAGATCTTCAGAGCTTTAACCACAACCAATCCATGTTTCCACTCCCCTTTGGTTTTGCACTCACCAAATAACGATGTCTTGCACTCTCAGGCTCGGCAAACCAGCATCAACCCTTAAAGCAGATTAAACATCCAAAGATATCCAGACGTGACACCCGATATCATGGGGAGGACTAAAAGACTCATCAAAATATGTGTTGCTGACCAAGCCCCGCTCCTCTCTCTCTCCTCTCTGTGGAGCCGGCATAGTCACTGTGGGCACCCGGCTGTGGCTTCACAGCTGGGCACGCACTGCACAGCGTGCTGTGACTGGTCAGGCAATCATCTGGGACCTGTGTCGTGTCCCAGATGATTGCTGAGAGGGAGGGGGGAGAGGTGATCTCTCTTCCGGTGCCGCGGGTGCACCAGGAGGAAGTAGGAGCTGGAACCCTCTAAAAAGAGGGTATCCGCTCCCCCCCCAAAAAAATGACATGCCAAATGTGGCATGTCAGGGGGTCACCTTCCCTTAAAGCGGAATTTCCATTTTTGGGTGGAACTCTGCTTTAACCACTTCAGCCTCTGAAGAATTTACCCCCTTCCTGACCAGAGCACTTTTTGCGATTCGGCACTGCGTCGCTTTAACTGACAATTGCGCGGTCATGCGACATTGCACCCAAACAAAATTGATGTCCTTTTTTCCCACAAATAGAGCTTTCTTTTGGTGGTATTTGATAACCTCTGCGGTTTTTATTTTTTGCGCTATAAACAAAAAAAATAGCGACAATTTTGAAAAAAAACACATTATTTTCTACTTTTTGCTATAATAAATATCCCCAAAAAATAATTAAAAAAACATTTTTTTTCCTCAGTTTAGGCCGATCGTATTCTTCTACATATTTTTGGTAAAAAAAAATCGCAATAAGGGTATATTGATTGGTTTGTGCAAAAGTTATAGCATTTACAAAATAGGGGATAGTTTTATGGCATTTTTATTAATAATTTTTTTTTACTAGTAATGGCGGTGATCTGCGATTTTTATTGTGATTGTGACATTATGGCGGACACATCGGACATTTTTGACACATTTTTGGGACCATTGTCATTTATACAGCGATCAGTGCTATAAAAATGCACTGATTCCTGTGTAAATGACACTGGCAGTGAAGGGGTTAACCACTAGGGGGCGGGGGGGGTTAAGTCAGTACTGGGGAGTGTTTTCTAACTGTAGGGGGGATGGGCTAGCTGTGACATGTCACTGATCTCTGCTCCCGATCACAGGGAGTAGAGATCAGTGAGACTGTCACTAGGCAGAATGGGGAGATGCTTGTTTACATCAGCATCTCCCCGTTCATCCTCTCCGTGAGGCGATCGCGGGTTTCCCCGTGGCGAGCGAGTCCGCGGGACCCGCGACCCGACTCAGAACTCCCGGCTGGCGCGCACACAATGGCACGGCGGGGAATTCAAATGGGACTTACAGGTACGCCCATTTGCCCAGCTGTGCCATTCTGCCGACGTACATCGGCATGCGCCGGTCGGGAAGTGGTTAAACACCCTAGTGTGTCACTTCATTTTAAGAAAAAGCACAATCAAGATCCCACACTATTACAATTCTGTGAAATTGATTGTGTTTTGCCATCATGGGGGGGTCCAATCGTGTACGGGATTTATCTCAAAGAGAAACCAGTTGGATAATCTTATTAAAGAGCCTTTCTCCTAGAGCAGTGGTGTCAAACTCTATTTCATTGTGGGCCGCATCTGCATTATGGTCACCCTCAAAGGGCTGGTTTTATCTGTAAGACTAGATGTCCAGAGCACCACCCCCACTTACATTAGATGCCAAGAGCCCCTCCCCCACCATCATAAGTCAAGGGTCCCCCACCCTTCTTACATCACAGTGGGGGCAGAGCTAGGAAGCAGAAAGTGCAGGGTCTGGAGGAGGACCAGAGGAGGGCTGGAGTCTTCTTAATGCTGAGACCATGGGAGGTGGAGACAAGGAGGTGCACCGATCTTTTGTACCAGCTGTTTTGTATATATAGTAGGATGCCCAATGAGTATAAATCAAGTGGAATTTGGGTGAGCCAAGATGGATTTCATATAGGAACAGCTTGGCTTCTTCTTCGGAAATTTCCCATTGAAATGTATGGCAGTCAGGTCAACAATTTATATGATTTATATCACTTGGCTCGGGCCAAATTGAATTTTCCTATATAGTAGGATGCCCAATAAGCATAAAACAAGTGGTATTTGGGTGAGCCTGGATGGTTTTCATATAGGAATAGCTCAGGGGCGGATCCAGAGTCTAGTCTCGGGAGGGGCACTGCCAGAAAATACTTTTTTTGGGGGTAATTTGTCGGGGAAATGGCTGGTGTTGGCGCTTCAATCATCCCGGCACCATGGTTGTTATGGTGTCAGGATGATTGAAGCACATTATTTCTTATTATTACATTGTAATATAAAATGAAATTTAACTCACCATAATGCAGAATCAGTGGGAGCCCTGAGTGTGTCACTTGCCACCATTGCCTGTCACACGTTGCGGATTGTCATTTGCTGTGTCACTTTCCTGCTAAGGTGGTCTCTTGCTGTGTCCCAGAGTCAGGCAGCAGATTACCAGTCAGGCAGCAGGGAGATGATGTAATCTCTCTGCTGCCCACGGCTGCCTGCACAGTGAGGGCGGAACTGCGGGGATGCAGGGCGGGCGCTGGTTGGTGAGAGATGATGTCATCTCTCTGCTCCCCCGCCTACCGACTCCCTAATTGGCCAGCTGCCCGCTCACCCACCGAGCCACCCAGCTGCTCGCCCGGTCTCTCACCCACCTGCTGAGCCTCCTGCCCGCTCACCAACCAAGCTGCCCGGCCTGCCAACTCACCCGCCTGCATTCTCGGGGGGGCAATTGCCTCGTTGCCCCCCTCCAGATCCGCTCCTGGAATAGCTTGGCGTCTTATTCAAAATTTCCCATTGAAATGCATGGCCGTCATGGTGCCACATTTGGTGCCATATTTTATGATTTATAAGGTGCATCTTGTGCCCCTCCTCTCGGATTGTCCCAAATCCCCTCCCCCACAGATGGTTAAAGGCGCAGACAAGATTCTGTCACTAATTGAAAATGTTTTTTCCATTATTCTCTATTGGCATTCCATTCTGTCATTTCTTTTAGTATGTCCCATTTATGTGGTGATTATGTATCATTACAGCTAGATAAAACAGTGCCCGTCATATTCAGCTTCACTGTGCCCGTCATATTCTGCTTCACTGTGCTCATCATATACAGCCTCAACGTGCCCGTCATATACAGCTTCCCCGTGCCCGTCAATTACAGCTTCACCATGCCCGTCATGTACAGCTTCACTGTGCCCGTCATATACAGTCTCACTGTGCCTGTCCTATGTAGCCTCATTGTGCCCATCCTATGTAACCTCAGTGTGCCCATCCTATGTAGCCTCATTGTGCCCATCCTATGTAGCCTCATTGTGCCTGCCATATGCAGCCTCACTGTGCCTGTCCTATACAGCTTCACTGTGCCCGATAATATTCAGCTTCACTGTGCCCATCATATACAGCCTCACTGTGCCCATCATATGCAGCCTCACTGTGCCCATCATATGCAGCCTCACTGTGCCCATCATATGCAGCCTCACTGTGCCTATCATATGCAGCCTCACTGTGCCTGTCCTATGCAGCCTCACTGTGCCCATCAATTGCAGCCTCACTGTGCCTGTCCTATGCAGCCTCACTGTGCTCGTCCTATGCAGCTTCACTGTGCCTGTCCTATACAGCTTCACTGTGCCAGTCCTATACAGCTTTACTGTGCCAGTCCTATACAGCCTCACTGTGCCCATCATATACAGCATCACCGTGCCCGTCATATACAGCCTCATCGTGCCCGTCATATACAGCCTCATCGTGCCCATCATATACAGCCTCACCGTTCCCGTCATATACAGCCTCACCGTTCCCGTCATATACAGCCTCACCATGCCCGTCATATACAGCCTCACCGTGCCCGTCATATACAGCCTCACCGTGCTCCTCATATACAGCTTCACCGTGCCCGTCCTATACAGCCTCACCGTCCCAATCGTATGCAGCCTCACCGTGCCCATCATATGCAGCCTCACCGTGCCCGTCATATACAGCCTCACCATGCCCATCATATACAGCCTCACTTTGCCGTCATATACAGCCTCACCGTGCCAGTCATATACAGCCTCATTGTGCCCGTCCTATGCAGCCTCATTGTGCATATCAATTTCAGCCTCACTGTGCCCATCATATGCAGCATCACCATGCCCGTCATATGCAGCCTCACCATGCCCATCATATGCAGCCTCACCGTGCCCGTCATATACAGCTTCACCGTGCCCGTCATATACAGCTTCACCGTGCCCGTCATATGTAGCCTGACCGTGTCCGTCATATGTAGCCTCACTGTGCCCGTCGTATACAGCCTCACTGTGCCTATCCTATACAGCCTCACTGTGCCTGTCGTATACAGCCTCACTGTGCCCGTCATATGCAGCCTCACTGTGCCCGTCATATGCAGCCTCACTGTGCCCGTCATATGCAGCCTCACTGTGCCTGTCATATGCAGCTTCACTGTTCCCGTCACTGTGCCCGTCATATGCAGCTTCACTGTTCCCATCATATGCAGCCTCACTGTTCCCTTCATATGCAGCCTCACTGTGCCCGTCATATACAAGCTCACTGTGCCCGTCATATACAGCCTCACTGTGCCCGTCATATACAGCCTCACTGTGCCCATCATATGCAGCCTCACTGTCCCTTCCATATGCAGCCTCACTGTGCCCGTCATGTGCAGCCTCATTATGCCCGTCATGTGCAGCCTCATTGTGCCCATCCTATGCAGCCTCATTGTGCCCATCCTATGCAGCCTCATTGTGCCCGTCCTATGCAGCCTCATTATGCCCATAAATTTCAGCCTCACTGTGCCCGTCATATGCAGCCTCACTGTGCTCGTAATATGCAGCCTTACTGTGCCCATCATATGCAGCCTCACTGTGCCCATCATATGCAACCTCACTGTGCCCATCATATGCAGTCTCACTGTGCCCATCATATGCAACCTCACTGTGACCGTCATATGCAGCCTCACTGTGCTCATCATATATAGCCTCACTGTGTCAATCAAATTCAGCCTCACTGTGCCCATCATATGCAGCCTCACTGTAGCAATCAAATGCAGCCTCATTGTGCCAGTCATATGCAGCCTCACTGTGCCCGTCATATGCAGCCTCACTGTTCCCGTCATATGCAGCCTCACTGTGCCCATCATATGCAGCCTCACTGTGCCCATCATATGCAGCCTCACTGTGCCCATCATATACAGCCTCACTGTGTCCATCACAGTAGGCAAATCACATCAACATTTCAAGTAAAATAAAATAAGACCACTTATCATCAGGTGTCCTCATCCGCAGGGGCATCTTACTGAGCGGGCACTCCTGGGGGGCCCCATCAGAGCTGGCAGATAGCACTAGCAGAGGGGCAAGGGAGTCAGGCTGAGCTGGCACAGGTAGACCGGCAGGTGGCAGCATCTGTGGCTCTGTCTGCCAGCTGGGCTGTCACCATCTCCCTTGAGCCTCTCTGAGTGACTCTCTGTAATGACCCACCGCCCAGCCAGGACTCTGTGGCTGTGAGCAGGTCAGGTGCACAGTGATCTGTGCTGTCTTTGGCTGTGCCGATCCGGTCACTCAATGTGTCACTCGCACTATTCCTGTGAGTCAGACATTGAGGGAGACGGCCGTAGGGTTGCCACCTGTCCGGTTTTGACCCGGACAGTACGGGATTTGAATCCTGTGTCCAGTTTTGAGTTCATCTCAAAACCGGACAAATAATTAAAACCAGATTACGGCTTTCTCCATTGCTGCCTAATGAGGAGAGGATGTAGTGCCCCCAGTGGAGAGTGGAGGTAGTGCTGTGTCTCTGAAAGCACAGTGGGTGTGATCACGGCGGACACCTCTGGCCAGCTCAGGTTACACTCTTCTTTCTTAGTAAAAGACAGTCGTGCTGGCTCAGCTCTGGAGTGGATTTAAGCATGGGGCAAGTGATGACAGGGCTGCATGACCAACAGTCCAATCTGTGCCTACACTTAAGCCTCATACACACGATCGGATTTCCGTCTGACAAATCCGTAGAATTTTCTCCAAAGGGCATTGGCCGTGACCTGCAAACAGATGGCAGAACTTTTTCAGCCAACATTCACGAAACGACGGGGTTTTCTGCTCTTTAGCACCACCCTTTGGGAAACTTCTGCTAATGTTGTCTGATGGTTAGCATTGGTTCGGAGCATGCGTGTTTGTACTTTGGATTTTAGTTCGACGGATTTCTGTACACATGATTGGATAATCCGATGTAACACATTTGTTGTCGGAAAATTTGAGAGCATGCACAGCCAACATTTGTTGTCGGAAATACCGACAACAATTGTCCGATGGAGCATACAGACGGTTGGATTATCCGACAAAACCCTTCCATCACACAATTGTTGACGGAATATCCGATCTTGTGCACGGGCCATTAGAGCACCCATGCAATTGGCGGCTGAGAAGGAAAGGTGCGTGCCCAGGAAAAGTAGTCTGGTGAGCCACACACAGGCAGAGCAGTACACAGGTGTTCTCCCTACAATTCAGTTCGCTGTGCTGTGGTGTCAATGACTATGTGGATCTCAGGGCTGGATTGTACTCTCCCCCCCCCCCATGTGCTGCAGCTCCTCTCCTCACTGCCAGACTGAATGAAAGGGGGAGTGGGGACATGAAAGCGCAGAGCCGCACACAGGGGTTCCTGATGATGGGAGTGGGTAGAACTAGAAGAGGGGGAAAGAGAGAGAGGAAGGTGGATGGGGGTTGGAGAGGAGACGGCAAGAGAATGGGGAAGAGACCTGGTTCTAGAGAGAGGAGGAGGAGGCTTGTACATAGGAAGAGGGAGAGCAGAATTTGCAGAAGAGAAAAAAAGACCACATCCCTCTGGTTTTTTCCCAGAGCCCTGTCCCTCCTGTCTGTCCCAGTGCCCTGTCCCTCTGGTCTGCCCCCAGTGCCCTGTCCCTCTGGTCTGCCCCAGTGCCATGTCCCTCTAGTCTGCCCCCAGTGCCATGTCCCTCTGGTTTAACCCAGTGCCCTGTCCCTCTGATCTGCCCCCAGTGCCCTGTCCCTCTGATCTGCCCCCAGTGCCCTGTCCCTCCTGTCTGTCCCCAGTGCCATGTCCCTCTGGTCTGTCCCCAGTGCCCTGTCCCTCCTGTCTGTCCCAGTGCCCTGTCCCTCTGGTCTGCCCCCAGTGCCCTGTCCCTCTGGTCTGCCCCCAGTGCCATGTCCCTCTGGTCTGCCCCCAGTGCCATGTCCCTCTGGTCTGCCCCTAGTGCCATGTCCCTCTGGTTTAACCCAGTGCCCTGTCCCTCTGATCTGCCCCCAGTGCCCTGTCCCTCTGATCTGCCCCCAGTGCCCTGTCCCTCCTGTCTGTACCCAGTGCCATGTCCCTCTGGTCTGCCCCCAGTGCCCTGTCCCTCTGGTCTGTCCCCAGTGCCATGTCCCTCTGGTCTGTCCCCAGTGCCCTGTCCCTCTGGTCTGCCCCCAGTGCCCTGTCCCTCTGGTCTGCCCCCAGTGCCCTGTCCCTCTGGTCTGCCCCCAGTGCCATGTCCCTCTGGTCTGCCCCCAGTGCCATGTCCCTCTGGTCTGCCCCCAGTGCCATGTCCCTCTGGTCTGCCCCCAGTGCCATGTCCCTCTGGTCTGCCCCTAGTGCCATGTCCCTCTGGTTTAACCCAGTGCCCTGTCCCTCTGATCTTCCCCCAGTGCCCTGTCCCTCTGATCTGCCCCCAGTGCCCTGTCCCTCCTGTCTGTACCCAGTGCCATGTCCCTCTGGTCTGCCCCCAGTGCCCTGTCCCTCTGGTCTGCCCCCAGTGCCCTGTCCCTCTGGTCTGCCCCCAGTGCCCTGTCCCTCCTGTCTGTCCCAGTGCCCTGTCCCTCTGGTCTGCCCCCAGTGCCCTGTCCCTCTGGTCTGCCCCCAGTGCCCTGTCCCTCTGATCTGCCTCCAGTGCCTTGTCCCTCTAGTCTCCCCTAGTGCCCTGTCCCTCCTGGTCTGCCCCAAGTGCCCTGTCCCTCCTGGTCTGCCCCAAGTGCCCCGTCCCTCCTCGTCTTCCCCCAGTGCCCCGTCCCTCCTCGTCTTCCCCCAGTGCCCCGTCCCTCCTGGTCTTCCCCCAGTGCCCCGTCCCTCCTGGTCTTCCCCCAGTGCCCCGTCCCTCTGGTCTTCCCCCAGTGCCCCATCCCTCTGGTCTTCCCCCAGTGCCCCGTCCCTCTGGTCTTCCCCCAGTGCCCCGTCCCTCTGGTCTTCCCCCAGTGCCATGTCCCTCTGGTCTGCCCCCATTGCCATATCCCTCTGGTCTTCCCCCAGTGCCCTGTCCCTCCTGTCTGCCCCCAGTGCCATGTCCCTCTGGTCTGCCCCCAGTGCCATGTCCCTCTGGTCTGCCCCCAGTGCCCTGTCCCTCTGGTCTGCCCCCAGTGCCCTGTCCCTCTGATCTGCCTCCAGTGCCTTGTCCCTCTAGTCTCCCCTAGTGCCCTGTCCCTCCTGGTCTGCCCCAAGTGCCCTGTCCCTCCTGGTCTGCCCCAAGTGCCCCGTCCCTCCTCGTCTTCCCCCAGTGCCCCGTCCCTCCTCGTCTTCCCCCAGTGCCCCGTCCCTCCTGGTCTTCCCCCAGTGCCCCGTCCCTCTGGTCTTCCCCCAGTGCCCCGTCCCTCTGGTCTTCCCCCAGTGCCCCGTCCCTCTGGTCTTCCCCCAGTGCCCCGTCCCTCTGGTCTTCCCCCAGTGCCCCGTCCCTCTGGTCTGGCCCCAGTGCCATGTCCCTCTGGTCTGCCCCCATTGCCATATCCCTCTGGTCTTCCCCCAGTGCCCTGTCCCTCCTGTCTGCCCCCAGTGCCATGTCCCTCTGGTCTGCCCCCAGTGCCCTGTCCCTCTGATCTGCCTCCAGTGCCCTGTCCCTCTGATCTGCCTCCAGTGCCTTGTCCCTCTAGTCTCCCCTAGTGCCCTGTCCCTCCTGGTCTGCCCCAAGTGCCCCGTCCCTCTGGTCTTCCCCCAGTGCCCTGTCCCTCTGGTCTTCCCCCAGTGCCCTGTCCCTCTGATCTGCCTCCAGTGCCTTGTCCCTCTAGTCTCCCCTAGTGCCCTGTCCCTCCTGGTCTGCCCCAAGTGCCCTGTCCCTCCTGGTCTGCCCCAAGTGCCCTGTCCTATATTGTTAAAGTTGTTGTTGGTAATATTTAATTGTGTAACTTAATTCTGCATAAAAAAATTTAACAGTGTCATTCCATGAGATAATTTATGAGGGTGTGTTTAGGGGCGGGGCAGTTAAGGGATTGGGGCAACTGGTGGCGAGTAACTCTTAAGGCCTGGCTAGTAGCTCAGGGCTTGAAATTTTGATCCCTGTGATAGTGCATCTCCATAGTGTGTATCTCCATAGTGTATAGCTCCGTGTGTCTATTAGTCGGACAGTGTGTAGTGTCAAACAAAATCAGGAGGGGAAAAGGGTGAGGGGATAGGGAAAGGGGAAGCGCAAGTACTACCAGTACTGGGTCAGAGTTGCTGTTGCCCGTACTTTGAACTTAACCCGTTAGGGTACTGTTGCTGTAACCTTTTCAAATGTACAAAAAACCAGGGGTTGGGGAAGGGGGTAAGCCCAATAAGGATGGGCTTGGAAAGGGGTTACTGTAAGCAACAATGTGGGTATCTAATTAATTAAGATCAATTTTATTCAAAATCCATGAACAATTAAAATCACATTTGGAAAAAAAAATGCAAATATCACAACAATAATACATTTATGGCCGCGGACAACAAGACAGACGGACAATACAAAAAACACTCATGTGGCTAACCCAGTTGAGGCGTATTGCATTAAACCTCGGTAGCCATAATGGCTATCAATTAGTCAAATAGTGGTATCTCAAGTCCACTACAAATAATTATTCTATTTAAATTGGAAGGCTGTCATCCATGGTATAATGCAATTAAGGGTGGAGAGTGCAGGAGAGGAAAAGCACCTGTGCTGAACCCGGGATTCAAATGTATTTCCTTGTGGATGGAATTAATTATAAGTGTAGATCTGTTTCAAAATTGAAAAACGTAACACAAATAGTTCAGTAACCAAAAAAATATTTGATAAGTCATTAATTCAATCCTTATATGGAGTATGGAAATTCCTGATTCAAGCTAATGGCCGACAGGTGACAGAATCATAAAGTCCCAATCAAGGCTCGCTAGTAATTTCATTAGTAGTAGCAGCACTATAAAATCTAGTATTGTTGCATGCATTGAGAAAGCATGGGTACTTATGTGCATTGGTATGGTTGTACGTTACCGTCTACACCATTGCCGCATCGCTTTAGGGTGCTGTGATCATCAGGGCTTGTAAGCCAGCAGGTCCCGTGTAACCGATGCCCATCGAATGGCTGTTAGTAGAAGCCGTAAATGTTGAGGGGATGGTTCCGTATTGGCTTTGCTGTGGTGACCAGGTAAAAGGGGAATCCCTGTAGCTGTATGTTGTCTGTAGGGAATCCGTCGCCTTTAGCACATACCCCAATCGTGGGCTCCCTGCTGTCATTTGTAGTGTGCCTGGGGTGGAGGGGCTCTTCAATATTTAATGCCTGTGTCCTGTTGAGGGGGGGTCTCTGGGCTGTCCTCTGCTGTCACTGTCTAGGTCTCCTCTGCCCACACTTCCCCAGACTTGTCCTTAGTATAAATTCTCAAAAGAACACCCAAGGGAGTGAAAAAATGGACTTTGTAGGCACCAATCATAAAATTCAATATAGGTATTTTATTATACAAAAAGTACAAAAAAACAAAGACACATATATATTAAAACATTGCAATAAATTGCAAAGCACTAGCTGGTACTCTCTCAAACATAGGTGCAAGCCTACAGAGGGGTATCCCTTAAAACAAGGGGAGACATAGCACACTACTCAGCATATAAGACATCAAACTGATATAGCTCTACATGTTTCGCAATTGAATGCTTCTTCAGGAGCCCGTTTGAGTCACCTGTAATAGGGAGAGAGAGAGAGAAGAGACAAACACAAAAGTAATACAAAATGTTAATATTCACTTTAAACCTTGTTAGTAACGCGTCTCAATCAATATCCGTGAACACCATGGGGAAACCAGTCAGTGGACCTAGCAGCCAACAAGCATAAGGTGACAAACCAATCACATGCGGGGACGTGTCTGGTAATGAGTCCATAGCAGGTATAGGCGATAGAACAAAAAGTCCCGGCTGCCAAGAAAAAGTTGTATAGAGCCAAATAAAGCTTAGAAGGTGGTAAAATTGTGACAACACTCCATATGAGAGGAAAACAAAAAGAAAAAAGAAAAAGAAGAAAAAAGAAAGAAGGGAGAAAGGGAGAGAAAAAAAGGGGATGGGGGAGGGGGGAAGGGAAAGGGAAACGGGGAGAGGGAGGGAAGGGAAACGGGGAGAGGGAGGGAAGGGAGGGGGGGGAGGGCAAAAGAGGAAAGGGGGGGAGGAAAAAGGGGGGAGGGGAAAGGAAGGAAAAGAGGGAGGGGAGGAAACAAGAAGAAAAAAGGGGGAAAGAGGGAAGGGGGGAAAAAAGAAAAAGAAGGGGAGGGGAAAAAACAAGATGAGGAGCTGAGCAGACAATAGATGAAATAAAAAGACTAATGATGTTACAAAGGCATGTACAATTAAGCCTACCTCAGAAAGAGATTAGATCTGCCAATAACTGGGAAGTGTATATTGCCATAATCGGCTTGCAGATAGCTGAGCTAAATTGGATAACCAATAGCATCGATTCTAAGGAGTACAGACAATATATAGTGAAGCAGAGTTTAATATAGCTATATGTATATATATATATAAACAGAGTAATAATAGTATAGAACTATTACAAAGGCTCCGATAAAGCCATATATATGTATACAGCAGAGTCTCACCTTGTGAGAGGTAATGCAAACCAAATGAATCCTGTGAAAAACGATCACAAGCTGTTTCCTTGCAAACCAACCACCAAGAGGAACGAAGCAGGCAGGGCTATACTGGGATTTTAAAAGTACCAATAAAAGCATCTTGGCAGCAGTCAAACGAAAGCCATCTATAGAGGAAGAGACATAACTCAGTGTAACCAGTCAGCCCCCATACAAGGGGTGTAACCACCAGGATGAAGTGTTCCATAGCTAGAGTTAAAGCCAGAGGAAAGTCTTACCAGGCAGCTTGTGGTAGTATGGATGACGCCTAGGAACCAGAGCACCATCAGCAAGAGTGGCGTGGTAGTAGGCTAAACTGTTAGCCTTTAATACACGCCACAATCAGGTGTGCATCTAGTGCATCACCTAAATCGGCCAGGCAGGGCTGCGTGCGCATCCACTGCGAACCGCACATGCGCAGTAGCCAAAAGACCGACTGCCATAGACACGAACATGTGGAAGGAGGGCAGTCCTAAAGGTAGCAGGACCGGGAGCTCCCCCTAGTGGTTCCTCCTAGGTAACAGGGCTAAAGGTGCTGTATGAGGCAGATGACAATAGCCTAAGGATGGTAAAAAAGACGAGGAGGTCCACGACACACACCTAGGGGGAAAGACACAAGCCTGCACCCAAAGCCGCAAAATCCGTCTCCTGGCCGCACATGTGGTTTAGTGCACCAGCAAGTCGGCAGGGTCCAAAGGCTGGCAGCACCCGGGTCCTCATTGCAAGCCCGAAACGCAGGGCCAGCCAACACAGGTACATAGTAATGGCTATGAAAGGGGATTCACCTCTTTCATAGTACGTAAAAGATGAATAACAAAATAATAATTATATACATCAATCTGCAGACATTTTGCGAAATACAGTGTGATTAAAATTGGAATTTCCTGACAGTGAAAGACAGTCTGAATGAAGGAAACATCTGGATAACAGGAATTAACTCAATCAAGGTATGTTCAACAATATCCGACAGGTAGGGAACCCCAAAAGTAGGGGAAGGGACAGGAGGATCATCAGCCTACATAGAGGGAAAGTGGACTAATAATGTATATCGATACTACATGCTCACTGTAATAAATTAAAGATTTGTCCTTATAAAATCGACAAAGGTCGTTATCAAAGGAAATATTTATAAGATTGTACTTCATTAATCCCTGGCCAATGTGTGGCATTCAAACATTCAATCCATTTTGCCACATGCTGAAGTATCCTCCTATCCCAATCGCCCCCTCTTGGGTCCTGTGGGATCACTGCCAAAGCAATGAAAGTCGCAACAGAAGTGTCAAATCTATGATAAAGATCAAGATGTCCGCTAATAGGGCTGAGCATCTTCCCATTAGTTGAGTAATACATGTGATCGCGTATCCTTTGCCAGAATTGGCGGATGGTCTTGCCAACATAAAAGACACCACATTTGCAAGTTATCAGATAGACCACCCCCTGGGAATTACAATCCGCCCGAAAATGTGGGCAAAACATCTCGCCATTAGGTAGTTGGAATCTCCGACCCGTGGAGACCCAAGAACAGAAGGAACAGTGACCACATGTATACATGCCCACTTGGTCGATCGTGTGATCCTGTAAAGGGACAAAATTACTTTTGGTCAGTTTGTCGCGTAGGGAAGGTGCTCTTTTGAACACAATTTCAGGGTGGTCGCTGACGTATTTGCTCAGAATAGGGTCCTCATATAGAATATGCCAGTGTTGCTGCAATACATTGCGCAATTGGTACTGTTGATACGAATAGTGTGTAATAAATTTAACCGTTGCAAGTTCTTCTACCTTGATTTTGTTCTTATACAGCAGTGTATTTCTAGGTTGGTCATAAGCTTTGTTAAACGCTTTACGAAGAAGAGACTTGGAGTATCCACGTTGGAGGAGTCGTTCCCTAAGTAGGTCCGCATGGTGTTTGAAGTCGCTGTCAACAGTACAGTTCCTTCTAAGCCGGAGGTATTGTGCGTAGGGGATACTTCGCACCAGTGTGGAGGGATGAGCACTAGAGGCATGCAGAATCATATTACCTGCCGTTTCCTTACAGTAGAGTGTAGTGGCCAAGCAATTATTACGATCTTTGTAAATCACCAGATCGAGAAAAGAAATTTTATGTATATCGCTGTTGACTGTGAACTTCAAAATTAAACAAGTTGTTGTTCAAGTGATTAACGAAGGAAGACAGTGCTTGCTGAGAACCAACCCAAATAATAAAGATATCGTTGATATATCTTAACCACAACAGCACCTCATTGGTGTAGTTATTGAGTTGCTCATTTGAAAAAATGTCCCGTTCCCACCCCCCCAGGTACAGGTTGGCGTAAGCCAGGGCACAACATGTGACCATGGCTACGCCCTGTACCTGGAGGTAGTGGGAACCATCGAAAGTAAAACAGTTATGTGTCAAAATGAAAAAAAGTAGACTCAATAGAATAGAATAGAAACTGGTGGCGAGTAACTCTTAAGGCCTGGCTAGTAGCTCAGGGCTTGAAATTTTGAGCCCTGTGATAGTGCATCTCCATAGTGTGTATCTCCATAGTGTATAGCTCCGTGTGTCTATTAGTTGGACAGTGTGTAGTGTGCCTAGGGTGGAGGGGCTCTTCATTATTTAATGCCTGTGTTCTGTTGAGGGGGGGTCTCTGGGCTGTCCTCTGCTGTCACTGTCTAGGTCTCCTCTGCCCACACTTCCCTGGACTTGTCCTTAGTATAGTCTGAGCTGTGACCTGTCATATGGGGGGCTGTATGAGGTCAAAGCCCAAATCTCTGCATGGATTATTCTATAAAGTTTACTCATCTTCTGCCTTTTATTGCAAGTTCTCTATAGAAGTTCACAAGTGATATGACAGCTATGTGTGGTGGTGCCAGTGTACAACTTATAACGCATTACATCACATCTGTGTGAATTCTGACAGCACAGTGTATCGCTTGACATAGTACTCATACCTAAGCATTGTACTGTATCGCACAATGTTTACATTCGTACATTGTGCTGCATCATACAATATTCACATCTGTACATTGTACCACATTGCTATACACTATGCCACATTGCACTATATTGAACATTACATACTTCTCTCACCAAAGTGTCCATTGTCTTAACAGTAGCTGGTTGCTAATCAGTCCCTGACTATTTTTTTACCACTTCAATATCGGGCACTTCCACCCCCTTCCTGCCCAGGACAATTTTCTTCCCACAAATAGAACTTTCTTTTAGTGGTATTTGATCACCTCTGGGGGTTTTATTTTTTGCTAAACAAACTAAAAAAAGACCAAAATTTTTGAAAAAAAGTTTTTCAACGTTTCAGTTAAAACATTTTGTTTTCTCCTTCACTGATGAGTTGGCACAGACAGGCGGCTGTGATGGGCACTGACAGGCAGTACTGATGGGCAGCACTGATGATGAGATACTGACAGGTGTTACTGTAAGGCATTGATTGGCACTCTGTTGGGCACCTACAGCCATTTCTGAGGGGGCACTGACTGGCAGCTGATGGGCACCTTTTTGGCAGCTGTGGTGATTATCAGCACAGACCCCCCTCTGACAGGGAGAGCCACCGATCGGCTCTCCCTGTCAGCACGAACCGAGGAATGCTGTTTACCGGCACTCCCTGGTTCACGTGATGATCAGCTGTGATTGGTCACAGCTGATCACTTGGGAAGAAGCCTCTGTCAGAGGCTTCTTACCAGGATCAAAGATGTGGTGTGTCAGACTGACACGCTGCACTCGCGATATCACCGTGCACTGGCATGTTGTCCTGCTGGACGTCATATGACCCCAAATCAGGATAACAGAACCATAGCTGTCATTCTGCTATAGGCTGGGTGGGCAGTGGTTAAGGTCGGCTCAAATAAAATGTTAGCTCTCTGATTATTTTTAAAGTATACAAAATCATATGCATAGTTGCCAACAGTCCCAATTTTGGGACCCTCGTCCCGATTTAAGCTTGTCCCGATTGTTTTCCCGGGATTTTGCTTTTGTCCCGAGAAAATCGGGAGTGTTTTTGGCAAAAAACGGCAACGGCTACACAAAAATGGCCACCGTAGCCTCCACGAGTGTTGTTTCCCCTTGTGTTCAGTGCAGAGGAGAGGGACAGCCAATCGGCTTCTCTCTTCAGTGTACAAATAGAAAATTCTATTGTACACTGAAGCCTATTGGCTACAGGGATTGGCAACCCCTGGCCGCTCTCCACTGAACACAAGGAAATGTTCAGTCTCCACCTGCCACCGCCGCCAACCCTCCACTCCTCCCGATGGGTCCAACGAACGCCACTGATGGAAGAACGGGGCTGGTTGGCTGGGGGCAGTGCACTGATGGTCTTGGCTCCCCCCTTGCGATGAGCAGGGACACAGTCACACTGATGGAAGGACCGGGGCTCCGCTGGCTGGTGACAGTGCACTGATGGTCTTGGCTCCCCCTTGCACCCCCCTCCCCCCATGTCACCACCATAACCTGCAACCCCCCATATCACCACCATACCTGCACCCCCCTCCCCCATGTCATCACCATGCCTGTTCCCCCCCATGTCACCACTATACCTGCACCCCCTCCCCCCATATCACCACCATACCTGCAGCCCCCTCCCCCATGTCACCACCATACATGCCCCCCCTCCCCCATGTCATCACCCTCCCCCATATCACCACCATACCTGCCCCCCTCCCCCATGTCATCACCATACCTGTTCCCCCCATGTCACCACTATTCCTGCACCCCCTCCCCCCATATCACCACCATACCTGCAGCCCCCTCCCCCATGTCACCACCATACCTGTTCCCCCCATGTCACCACCATGCCTGCACCCCCTTCCCCCATGTCAACACCATGCCTGCACCCGCCTCCCCCCCATGTCAACACCATGCCTGCATCCTCCTCCCCCCATGCCTGCACCCCCTCCCCCAAGTCACCACCATGCCTGCACCCCCTCCGGCCTAGTCACCACCATGCCTGCACCCCCCAGATCATCATCATGCCTGCACCCCCAAATCACCACCATGCCTCCACCCTTCCCCAAGTCACCACCATACCTGCCCCCCTCCCCCATGTCATCACCATACCTGTTCCCCCCAAGTCACCGCCATGCCTGCACCCCCTCCGGCCTAGTCACCACCATGCCTGCACCCCCTCTGGCCTAGCCACCACCATGCCTGCACCCCCTCTGGCCTAGTTACCACCATACCTGCACCCCCCAGACCATCATCATGCCTGCACCCCCAAATCACCACCATGCCTCCACCCTTCCCCAAGTCAGCCTGTAACACCCCAAGTCACCATGCCTCCATCCACACATCTCTCCCCCCTTGTCACTACTCTTGAGGAGGTGTAGCTAGACTTCAGCCAACACTCCGTCTGCAGCCAACACTCCGCTGGGGACACCTGATGTAAGAGGCACTCCGCTGGGGACACCTGATGTAAGAGGTACTGTCCTGGGGACAACTGATGTAAGGAGGCACTCCACTGGGAATGAGAAATAGATTTAAATCTGTGACGTGTGATGGGTGCAATGCACCCCACGTGAAGAATTAAACCGTGGCGCTATCTCTAAAACTTTTCCCACCTCCTGTGGTGAAAAATCAAATTTAGTGAACACCCATTTACTAGTGTCTATCTATATATGAAACGCAACAAAAATAAACACATAAAAATAAAAATATGTTATATATGTGTACAATAGATGTATAGATGTATAGTGACAACACTCTATTGATAAACCCACAAAACACCAAATAAACAGTACATATAGTGACTTCGTGCCAATACTGCTCAGATGTTAGTATACATCAGTCCCCATGCAATGATTACATAAGGGCTATGCATGCCACCATAATTAATAAAAAATTTAAAAGTGTCACACCATGCTTCTGTAACTACAATAATAAAGTAATATGAATATAGAGTCTCTGGAAAACACACATATGTGCAAAATGTCCATGATCGTGATCAAAAACAACTTTAAAATGTGCAACAGCAAGTCCCTTTATTTCAGGAGTGCAAGTTCTTCTAATAAATTCTTCCACCACACCTCTGTGTTCAGTGACCACTCTCCCAATGGACAGCCACTCACCAGCTCCTCATGCCTCCACTTTCGTGTGAGGCTAAAAGGCATAGATAACTGCAGCTATTGGCAAGGGTTAAATCATTTCCATCCGGAGGATCATTCCATATGAAAATTAGAAAAAAAACTCCCAATAGTGTGATACCATAAAACACTTTAATAATTCACACTGCAAAATACACTTCAACAGTTCCACTCACATTGTGTATAAACTAAAAGCGCACAGCAAAATCCACAGCACTCTGTTTAATGCAATATTAACCAAGCAGCTAAGATCAACCTTCTAGGGGGTGTGCAGTCACGGCGGACCCTTTAATAAGTCTAAGAAGTCTCTCTCACCCTCTCCCCGCCTGCTCAATAGATGGGCCAACCGTCTCCCCCGCTCGGTAAACCGTATAGCTCGCTTCCTCCTGTCACCTGTACGTGGTGTTATCCTTCACTCGGCCACGCCCCCGACATGTTTCGTTACTCCTGTAACTTAATCATGGGATAGGCCGCTCTAGACATCCATCACTCCTTATATTTCCTCTTGTCTCCAATCAAATGGGGACGTCTCAGTGTGCATACTCACCTGTCTACTCGGCGCCTGCGCTCTAGAAGTGTCCCCGTGAGCACAAACCCCCGCTAATCACAAGGCATACGTTGCTGCTATACCTCGTAGCGCTGTTGGATTAGCCCCACCGCTCCTCCCCATCACTGCTAATCATAGCGACATCTCGGAATGGCGGGTCATCACACAGCGCTATTACACCCTGACATGTCAGTTACAAAACCCCTATTGTGCTTTTTACACATCAATGTGGTCTTCACATATATATTAATTAAAATATCATATTATACTTGACACCTCAATTCTTATTAACACAACCTATTATTGATTTTAGTTATTCCAGATTTTTTGGGATTTTAGCCATTTTTAGATGTTTTTTTCTATATGCATCAGCGTGTGGATATTCATTCTATTCACACCAATAGGTTGTGACTGGTGATTGTAGTTTCAGATGAATCTACAGATATTACTTTTCAAGATTGGGTAGTTTCCAGTCTTGACTAAGAATTTAGGTTTGGTAATTTTAATTATATTTTATATTTCAGCCATTTCCATATAATTATTGATTTTAGTTATTCCAGATTTTTTTGGATTTTAGCCATTTTTAGATAGTTTTTTTCTATATGCATCAGCGTGTGGATATTCATTCTATTCACACCAATAGGTTGTGTTAATAAGAATTGAGGTGTCAAGTATAATATGATATTTTAATTAATATATATGTGAAGACCGCATTGATGTGTAAAAAGCACAATAGGGGTTTTGTAACTGACATGTCAGGGTGTAATAGCGCTGTGTGATGACCCGCCATTCCGAGATGTCGCTATGATTAGCAGTGATGGGGAGGAGCGGTGGGGCTAATCCAACAGCGCTACGAAATATAGCAGCAACGTATGCCTTGTGATTAGCGGGGGTTTGTGCTCACGGGGACACTTCTAGAGCGCAGGTGCCGAGTAGACAGGTGCGCATGCGCACTGAGACGTCCCCATTTGATTGGAGACAAGAGGAAATATAAGGAGTGATGGATATCTAGAGCGGCCTATCCCATGATTAAGTTACAGGCGTAACGAAACATGTCGGGGGCGTGGCCGAGTGAAGGATAACACCACGTACAGGTGACAGGAGGAAGCGAGCTATACGGTTTACCGAGCAGGGGAGACGGTTGGCCCATCTATTGAGCAGGCGGGGAGAGGGTGAGAGAGACTTCTTAGACGCCGGCTATTAAAGGGTCCGCCGTGACCGCACACCCCCTAGAAGGTTGATCTTAGCTGCTTGGTTAATATTGCATTAAACAGAGTGCTGTGGAGTTTGCTGTGTGCTTTTGGTTTATACACAATGTGAGTGGAACTGTTGAAGTGTATTTTGCAGTGTGAATTATTAAAGTGTTTTATGGTATCACACTATTGGGAGTTTTTTTCTAATTTTCATATAGAACGATCCTCCGGATGGAAATGATTTAACCCTTGCCAATAGCTGCAGTTATCTATGCCTTTTAGCCTCACACGAAAGTGGAGGCATGAGGAGCTGGTGAGTGGCTGTCCATTGGGAGAGTGGTCACTGAACACAGAGGTGTGGTGGAAGAATTTATTAGAAGAACTTGCACTCCTGAAATAAAGGGACTTGCTGTTGCACATTTTAAAGTTGTTTTTGATCACGATCACGGACACTTTGCACATATGTGTGTTTTCCAGAGACTCTATATTCATATTACTTTATTATTGTAGTTACAGAAGCATGGTGTGACACTTTTAATTTTTTTATTAATTATGGTGGCATGCATAGCCCTTATGTAATCATTGCATGGGGACTGATGTATACTAACATCTGAGCAGTATTGGCACGAAGTCACTATATGTACTGTTTATTTGGTGTTTTGTGGGTTTATCAATAGAGTGTTGTCACTATACATCTATACATCTATTGTACACATATATAACATATTTTTATTTTTGTTGTGTTTCAACTATAGATAGACACTAGTAAATGGGTGTTCACTAGATTTGATTTTTCACCACAGGAGGTGGGAAAAGTTTTAGAGATAGCGCCACGGTTTAATTCTTCACGTGGGGTGCATTGCACCTATCACACGTCACAGATTTAAATCTATTTCTCATTGCCTTATATATTTTAAGTGGCAGCTGTAGGCAAGTGCAATCAACCTGGTGTTTACTTTCATTGAGGTTGACTGTCCAAGGCGCAGTGGGGGTTAACCTAGTATAGGGTGGATTTTTTACCTAGGAAAACCGTGCATTCATAGACTCCACTGGGAATGCCTGATGGAAGGAGGCACTCTGCTGGGGGCACCTGATGTAAGGACGGACTCTGCTGGGGGCACCTGATGTAAGGACGGACTCTGCTGGGGGCACCTGATGGCATCTGGTGGCAGGCAACGTGGCAGGTGACACGCTCAGGGCTCCCACTGATTCTGCATTATGGTGAGTTGAATGATTTCATTATATATTACAATGTAATAAAAGAAATAATGTGCTTCAATCATCCTGACACCATAACAACCATGTGCTGGGATGATTGAAGCACTAACACCAGGTGATTGGAGTATCTTTACCTGCTGATTGTTAAACTCTGGAATACACATTGCTATTGTGGTGTAGGATCTGGGGCTGCTGTCCCTCCATCCCTCTCCCTCTACCCCCCTTTCCCCCTTTCCCCCTCCATCCCTCATTCATCTCAGACTCTAACCACACCCCATTTGAGCAACGCCCATTTAAGCCACACCTACGATTTCACATTTTTCTTTTCCATATGCCACGCCTACAAATGCATGCCCCGCCCCCTAGTTATAGCGTGACTCCGCCTACAGCCAAAAAAGTGTCCCGAAATTTTTTTTTTACAATGTTGGCAACTATGCATATGTACTAGAAGAGTTATTTTTTTATGATTATGCTGAGGTTTATACATGCCTGTGAGACACTTACTTGCGGCACAGCAAAAAAAGATTATTTTATGGACATAAGAACGCTTTTGTTTTCTTTAACAATACACCTTCCACTGTTAACACAATTTTGGCCACACCCACCCTTCGCTGTAGCGCGTTGTATGAGCAACTACTCTCCTTGGTGCATCCAAAGGTGCCCCAGATCTTTTAAAATCCTATAGTGTATACTACAGGAACAAAATCCTGTGTGTTACTAAAGTGTTCGGGTTTGGCCTGAAGAAAAGGTGGCAACCCTAGAGACGGGAGTCGGAGTGAACAGCCTCAGGGGTGCTGAGTGAGAAAGGGTCTTGTAAAGTAGCCAATCCCTGCTGTCTCTGCGCTAGCAGCCCCACCAGTGGCGGCCCATGCATTGCGGGTGCACGGGCGCCACCCCCCCATCCTTGCCAACACCGCCCCCTATCCATATACCCGGACCCTTTCAGGACACCAGGCACATGAATTACAATTGCGGGGATGGGGCGGGGGGGCGTGTCTTTCAAAGCCCCAATTAGAGCCAGAGGTGGCCTGGGGGGTGGATGTCTGTCAGTCCCATGCCGTGGGCCCGGGGGGGTTCTGTCAGTGCCATTTGGAGGGGGGTGCTTGTTTGCGGCCCCCCAAATGAACACCCCAGCAGCCGCTACTGAGCCCCACCGCCTGATGTGCACAGACACACACACAGCATGGTGCTAGATAGGTGTGTGTGTACAGCTGCAGACTTGGAGGATTGGAAATTGGACTCCACAGTCCAAACGGCTGTATGTGGTGACTGTATTATCAATCATTTTACAATGTGTCAGCTGCATTGTATCAACAATGTCATTTCATGCAAGTGCAATTCAAAGGATATCCCTATATAATTTTATTCTATGTTTGAAACCCCACCTTCAACTTGACAAATACATACATGCATACCTCCCAACATTTCGAGATGGAAATGAGGGACACCTATTAGTAAAGGTTTGTAGGCTTAAGGCACACCCCTTGACACGACCCCTTAACTGCTTCCCGACCACCTCACGCAGATATACTGCTGCAGAAGGGCATGTACAGGCAGATTAACGTACCTGTACATTGCCCTTTAAGGGGCGGATTGCGGGTGCACATGCGCCCGCTGGGAGCTCCATGAGTGGGATGGCAGGTCCCGCGGGCACGATGTCTGTGGGGATACCCGCGATCGTCTCACAGTGAGGAAGAACGGGGAGATGCTAATATAAACAAGCTTTTCCCCGTTCTGCCTAGTGACACTGTCACTGATCACAGCTCCCTGTCATCGGGTGCGGTGATCAATGATGTGTCACACATAGCCCCCCCAGTTAGAATCACTCCCTAGGACACACTTAACCCCTACAGTGCCACCAAGTGGTTAACCCCTTCACTTCCATTGACATTTTTACAGTAATCAATGCAATTTTTTACCATTAATCATTGTATTAATGCCATCGGTCCCAAAAATGTGTTGAAATTGTCCGATGTGTCCGCCATAATGTCGCAGTCACAATAAAAATCGCTGATCGCCGCCATTACTAGTAAAAAAAAATATTAATAAAAATGCCATAAAACTATCCCCTATTTTGTAGACACTATAACTTTTGTGCAAACCAATCAATAAATGCTTATTGAGATTTTTTTACCAAAAATATGTAGAAGAATACGTATCGGCCTAAACTGAGGAAAAAAAAGTTTTTTTTATATATTTTTTGGGGGATATTTATTATAGCAAAAAGTAAAAAATATTGCTTGTTTTTCAAAATTATCGCTCTTTTTTTGTTTCTAGTGCAAAAAATAAAAACCACAGAGATGATCAAATACCACCAAAAGAAAGCTCTATTTGTGGGGGGGAAAAAGGACGTCAATTTCATTTGGGAGCCAAACCGCACGACCGCGCAATTGTCAGTTAAAGTGACAAAGTGCTGAATTGCAAAAAGTGCTCTGGTCAGGAAAGAGGTAAATCTTCCAGGGCTGAAGTGGTTTAAAGGAGACTTGTACAAAAAAAAAAAAAAAAAAGAAGATTTATGGACACTTACCTGTCCAGATTATATGGACACTTACCTGTCCAGGGCGCCCGTGATGTCGGCAGCAGCCAAAGCCGATCTGTCCCTCGGGTGCTTCAGTAAGGGAATCAGGAAGTGAAGCCTTGTGGCTTCACAGCCTGGTTACCTACTGCGCATGCGCGAGTAGTACTGCACATCCTCACTGGTCCCTGCTGTCTTCTGGGAACTGTGTGTCTCCCAGAAGGCAGCAGGGAGGTCAGAGTAGGCGCCGGATGTGGCATAGGTCACCGCGATCACTGCGGTGATCTATGCCAGGAAATGGGAGCAAATACCTGTGTTACACAGGTATCTGCTCCCTCCTCCCCCCTGAAAGGTGCCAAATGTGACACCGGAGGGGGGGAGGAATCCAAAAAATGGAAGTTCCATTTTTGGGTGGAACTCCACTTTTAAACTTTAAACCCACAGGTGCTTTTTTTTACCAATACTATTCCTCTATATTGGCTTTTGTAATTTACAAATGCAGCAATTTAGAAATTGGATGAAAGATTTATCACTGGGATACACTTTTTAAAGGTTAAATAGTGCATTTTATATACAACTATATAGATCAGGCCAAAAAAAAGGGACTTTGTTCCAAATCAGGGACAGTCCCTCAAAATCAGGGACAGTTGGGAGGTATATATGTCCCTCACCTCTCCTTTTCTGAGTTTCTGACGGCAAAACACTGCCACTCCTCTGAAAAGCAATACACACAAATATTGCTTTTCAGAGGTGTTTGACAGGTGGTGAGATGTTGCCTCCTCACCACCTGTTTTAACCCCCTAAATGCTGCATCACCCCCACCACAATCATGTGTATTGCACACCATTGTGGGGAAGTTGCAGCACGGACCCTTTTATTTTATTGGGTTGCATTTGATGAGCAGTAGTGCCCATCAAATGCAACTGGGGATATAATTCTTGCCACAGTCATAAAATAAAGCATTGTGGCTGCAGCATGTGTACACCCCCAGCTGCTGCCTTGTCAGCTAAGGGTTAAGCAACATTTTTTTTTAACTACTTTTTTTTTCTTTTTTTATTGCATTTTAGTGTAAATATGAGATGTGAGATCTTTTTGCCCCCAGATCTCATATTTAGGAGGTCCTGTCATGCTTTTTTTCTATTACAAGGGATGTTTAAATTCCTTGTAATAGGAATAAAAGTGACACTTTTTTTTGTTAAAGAACAATGTAAAAATAAAAAATATAAGATACAATAAATAAGAAATAAAAGATACATTTAAAAGCGCCCTGTCCCGCCGAGCTCGCGTGCAGAAGTGAACGCATACATGAGTAGCGCCCGCATATGAAAACGGTGTTCAAACCACACATGTGAGGTATCACCACGATCATTTTAGTGAGAGCAATAATTCTAACTCTAGACCTCATTTGTAACTCAAAACTGGTAACCGGTAGAATTTTTTAAACATTGCCTATGGAGATTTTTTTAGGATAAAAGTTTGTCGCCATTCCACGAGTGGGTGCAACTTTGAAGCGTGACATGTTGGGTATCAATTTACTCAGTGTAACGTTATCTTTAACAATAAAAAGAAAAATAGGATAACTTTACTGTTGTCTTATTTTTTTAATTCAAAAAAGTGTATTTTTTCCAAAAAAAGTGCACTTGTAAGACCGCTGAGCAAATACGGTGTGACAGAAAGTATTGCAACGACCGCCATTTTATTCTCTAGGGTATTAGAAAAAAAAATATATAATGTTTGGGGGTTCTAAGTAATTTTCTAGCAAAAAAAAATTTTAACTTGTAAACAACAAGTTTGAAAAATAGGCTCGGGGCTGAAGTGGTTAAAAACATTTTTTGGGGATATTATAGCAAAAAGTAAAAAAATATTGTTTTTTTTCAAAATTGTCAGTCTATTTTTGTTTATAGCGCAGAAAATAAAAACCATAGAGGTGATCAAATACCACCAAAAGAAAGCTCTATTTATGGGGAAAAAAAGGACGTCAATTTTGTTTGGGTACAACGTCGCACAACCGCGCAATTGTGAGTTAAAATGACGCAGTGCCATATCACAAAAAATGTCCTGGTCATTGAGCAGCCAAATATTCTGGGGCTGAAGTGGTTAAATAAAGCCTTTTTGTGATTTTTAAAAAATGTCCTATTTTCATTACATACTTTATTTTACACCCTCTGATGTCATCGCTGGGTCTCTGTGCTTCTCTACACAATGTAGGCAGACCATGGCTGGTGGGAGGGGCCGAAAACTGTACATAGCTATCTGAAAACATCACAGCACTCATCCTCTGTACTCCTCTCCAGAGCCCCCAATCCTGCTACAATCAGTGAGCTATTTGGAGGAGTTATGCAAAAATGTCTTGATGGGTGGATGTCAGTCTGGAGGAGTGTCCTTTGACCCATTAGTTGAGTGCTGTTAACCACTTGCTGCCCGCCCACCAACATATGATGACCGGACGGTGCAGCTGTTGCTGTTGTTCTGGGCCGCCGTCATATGACAGCGCAGCCTTCCAAGCCCCCCAGGGGGCATGCGCCTGCCACGTCACTCGGGTCCCGGTGCACGTGCCTGGTGGCTGCGATGTCCGCCGGGCACCCATGATTGCCCGGTAACCGAGCAGGACCGTGGATGTGTGTGTGTAAACACACAGATCTACGTCCTGTCAGATGGGAGGAGACTCGTACAGAGGAACACCGATCGGTCTCCTCCCCTTGTGAGTCCCCTCCCCCTACAGTTAGAATCACTCCCTAGGAACATAATTAACCCTACAGCGCCCCCTCCTGGTTAGCCCCTTCATTGCCAGTTACATTTATACAGTAATCAGTGCATTTTTATAGCACGGATCGCTGTATAAATCTGAATGGTCCCAAAAATGTATCAAAATTGTCCGATGTGTCCGCCGCAATATCGCAGTCATGATAAAAATTGCAGTTCGCCGCCTTTACTAGTAAAAAAAAAAATAATAAAAATGCTATAAATCTATCCCCTTATTTTGTAGACGCTATAACTTTTGCGCAAACCAATAAATATACACTTATTGCAATATTTTTTACCAAAAATATGTAGAAGAATACGTATCGGCCTAAACTGAGGAAAAAATTTGTTTAAAAAAAAAAAATTGGATATTTATTATAGCAAAAAGTAAAAAATATTGTGTTTTTTTTCAAACTTGTCACTCTTGTTTTGTTTATAGTGCAAGAAATAAAAACCACAGAGGTGATCAAATACTACCAAAAGAAAGCTCTATTAGTGGGGAAAAAATGATAAAAATTTCATTAGGGTACAGCGTTGTATGACCGCGCAATTCTTATTCAAAGTGCAACAGCGCTGAAAGCTGAAAAATTGGCTTGGGCAGGAAGGGGGTGAAAATGCCCTGTATGGAAGTGGTTAAAGTGACACTAAAGGTTCCATTTTTATTTTTTAAAAATAACAAACATATCATACTTACCTCCACTGTGCAGCTTGTTTTGCTCAGAGGGGCCCCGAATGGCATTTTCTGGGGTCCCCCGGTGGCTCTCCTAGCTCCTCCCCATCTCAGATAACCCCCTAGGAGAAGCGCTCTCCCGGGCAATTACCTTGCGGGTGCGCTCCCGAGTCCAGCATTTGATGTCCATAGCCACCGAGTGCAGGACTGGGCCCCGCCCCCCGCATCATTGGATTTGATTGACAGCAGCATGAGCCAATCGCTGCGCTGCTGTCAATCTATCTGATAAAGAGCCGAGAAGCCCGGGCAACGATCGAGCACGGGATCGAGCACGGGACTTTCGAGGGCTCAGGTAGGTAAACTGGGGGGCCGGTAATCATCAGATGTTTTTTCACCTTAATGCATAGGATGCATTAAGGTGAAAAAACATGAACCTTTACAACCCCTTTAACGTGATTGTAAAGCTTTGTTTTTTGTTTTGTTTTTTAAATAACAAACATGTTATACTTACCTGCTCTGTGTAAGGGTTTTGCACAGAGCGGTCCCAATCCTCCTCTTTTGGGATGCCCCAGTGGCTCTCCTGGCTCCTCCTCTTCTCAAGTGCCCCCACAAAGAGGCGCTTTCCATGGGGGAACTGGTGCGGGCACACTCCCAAGTCATGCTGCTGCGTCCATTGACACAGACAGCAGGACTCTGCCCCACCCCCCGTGTCACTGGATTTGATTGACAGCAGTGGGAGCCAATGGCTCCTGCTGCTATCAATCTATCCAATGAGGTCCAATGAGGCTGTGCTTATCCTTGACACTGGAACGATCGGGTTCATGTAAGTAAAAGGGGGGCTCTGGGGGGGGCTGCTGCAGCAGCACAGAAGGTTTTTCACCTTGATGCATTCTATTCATTTCCTGCATTTTCCAAAGACTAATTTTGCCTTTCAGAAAATACTTAGGGGTGTTTGCTTTCCAAAATAGGGTCCTTTTGAGGGTGTTTCTTCTGGCAATTCAGGGACTAAAATTTTGTTTATAGTTATTCAGGAAGTTACAGCGCCTTGAAAAAGTATTCATACCCCTGGAAATTTTCCACATTTTGTCACGTTACAACCAAAAACGTAAATATACTTTATTGGGATTTTATGTGATAGACCAACACAAAGTGGAACATAATTGTGAAGTGGAAGGAAAATGATAAATGGTTTTCAACATTTTTTTACAAATAAATATCCACAACAATGTCTTTCTTCTTGTCACTCTTCCATAAAGGTCAGATTTGTGGAGAACACGACTAATGCCCCGTACACACGGTTGGATTTTCTGATGGACAATGTCCGATCGGAGCGTGTTGTCGGAAATTCCGACCGTGTGTGGGCGCCATCAGACATTTTCCATCGGATTTTCCAACACACAAAGTTGGAGAGCAGGAGATAAAATTTTCCGACAACAAAATCCGATCGCGTCAATTCCGACCGTGTGTGGCCTGCTCCGACGCACAAAGTGCCACGCATGCTCAGAAGAAATTCCAACACGGGACAGCTCGTTCTGGTAAACTTAGCGTTCGCAATGGATACAGCATTTCGTCACGCTGCAATGTAAAAAATGGTTTAATACAGCGCACTCTCTTCTTCTTTATAATGTGACAAGAATTAAGTAGTTTTGCTGCTCATATTCACACACACTTCTCACAAAGTTTTATTTGTGTTTTTTTAGTGGGATTCCCTCAATATATTGTTATTAGTTGTCACATCTGACAGTTTTTTATTTTTTTTTATTTATTTTTTTTGGATTTTCAGCCTTTTTTTTTCTTTAATGTTTGGATTTTTTCCAAGGCTGATCTTTGTTCAATGTTATTTTTATTTTTACTCCAGAATATTTTTCTGTGTCAAGTTACCCCAACACCATTATTATCTTTTATTATTTAATCTCAAGGAGATTGTTTGTTGTTGGTGTCCCTTGTTCATTTCACATTGTATATTTGAAATGTACCTGAACACTCACAAACCAACTGTCATTTTTGAAGTTAAACACATAGGAGAGTATAATTCAAACAAAAATCCTTTATTAAGGGATCAGAACCAAACAAAGAGGAAGGCAACACTGGATCAACATGAGAAATTAGCGAAGCCTGGGACCCCCACGGCAGACATCAATTCTTCAACATCAAAATTGGTGGCCTGAGGAGTCCATATGTAAGGGAGGGCAGTCTGGTCCGGGATTCGCAGAGATCTGGATAGCAGCAGATGACATTTGTGTCCGCAGGCTGTGGTACCACAAGAGGCTGCATCTTTTGGCCGACCAGACTGGATCCAGGCCAATCACTGTCTGGTCTTCCTTCCACACTTCCTTCCGGGCTGTGGCTGTGCAGTTGGAGATGTGGCAGGAGGAGGAGTAGGACCTGGAGGAGGAGGAGGAGTAGGACCTGGAGGAAGAGGACTGGGGGGACATTCACAGCATATTACAATCATGGTAATTAGGGAATGAGGAAAGAAATACAAGATATTATCAAACATTCAATACAATAAAATGTGATATAAAAGGAAAAAAATCTTACCTTCAAATACTCCTTATATACCAACCTATATACCAACCTCTGCTCCGGAGTGATGGCTTGCCTCATGCAGGTATCCTGCCTGCTGATATAGGGGGTCAGCGAAGCCAACAAACAGTGAAACATGGGGTCCGTCATCCTGAGAAAGTTCCTGAAATCATCAGGATTATTCTCACGGATCTCACGGAGCAAAGGCATATGAGAGAACTGGTCACGCTGAAGCAACCAATTCTTGGTCCATGAACTCCTCCCCACCCCGTTCATGGACTGGACTTGTGTCAAGGTCAGGACCCCAACACCAAGCCCCCGCACAGCACGAACTCTACGATGAGTACGCATACGAAACATGGCTAGAAAACGGTCAGCTGCTCAGAACGAAGTAACAGAACGCACTAAAGAACAGCAAGGCCTGTGAAGAGCGACCTGAAAAACAGCAACGAGCAGGCAAGATCACACAGAAAACTCCAATACGAACTGACTGCACGCACTGAAGAGCAGATACAAACCCACAAGCACAAACTGAACGGCAGAAAATGATCTGAAAGCCACGAGTCTGAAAAAGCGCGAATCGTCTCTCACCAAACTTTTACTAACACGAGATTAGCAAAAGGAGCCCAAAGGGTGCCGCGCTTGGTTCTGAACCGGCCTTTTCTAGTCTCGTCGTACGTGGTGTACGTCACCGCGTTGTTGTCGATCGGAAATTCCGACAACTTTGTGCGACCGTGTGTAGGCAAAACAAGTTTGAGCCAACATCCGTCGGAAAAAATCCTAGGATTTTGTTGTCGGAATGTCCGAACAAAGTCCGACCGTGTGTACGGGGCATAATAGTTGTCCTGTGGACAGATTCTCCCACCTGAGCTGTGGATCTCTGCAGCTCCTCCAGAGTTACCATGGACCTCTTGGCTCTTCTCTGATGAATGTTCTCCTTGCGCGGCCGGTCAGTTTAGGTGGACGGCCATGTCTTGGTAGGTTTGCAGTTGTCCCATACTCTTTCCATTTTCAGATGATGGATTGAACAGAGTTCCGTGAGATGTTCAAAGCTTGGGATATTTTTTTATAACCTAACCCTACTTTATACTTCTCCACAACTTTATCCCGGACCTGTCTGGTGTGTTCCTTGGCCTTCATGATGCTGTTTGTTCACTAAGGTTCTCTAACAAACCTCTGAGGGTTTCATAGAACAGCTGTATTTATACTGAGATTAAATTACACACAGGTGGACTCTATTTATTAATTAGGTGAATTCTGAAGGCAATTGGTTCCACTAGATTTTAGTTAAGGGTATCAGACTAAAGGGGGCTGAATACAAATGCCCCCCCACACTTTTCACATATTTGTAAGAAATATTGAAAACCATTTATCATTTCCTTCCACTTCACAATTATGTGCCCCTTTGTGTTGGTCTATCACATAAAATACCAATAAAATACATTTATGTTTCTGGTTGTAACGTGACAAAATGTGGAAAATGTCAAGGGGTATAAACACTTTTTCAATGTACTGTACATACACCATCAGGGCTGCTGTTAAAAATGATGGGGCCCCTTTCAACCCCACTCTCGACCCCGTGTCTGGCCCCGCCTCAAAACAAAATGCAGGTTTGTCAACATTTTCATATGCATGCAGGACCAACATGAACGTTCACAACTAAGCAAGAGCATGAGGGAACGGGGGCTTTAAAAAGTTTAATTTTATTATTTATTTTATTACTTTGTTTTTACACTGTATCTTTACATTATTTTAAATCTCTTTTATTGCTATCAGAAGGGATGAACAACATCCCTTCTGATAACATGGGGCCATGACAGGTCCTCTTTATGGAGAGGTCTGGGGTCTCTTATACCCCATGTCTCTCCTCTGGCCTCCAAAGCATCTGAACAAACCAAAATCATTTTGATCAGATGCTCGTCACATATTGGGGGGAACAACATCAGTTCCTCTCACTGGTGTCCAAGGAACCGAATGCTGCTGGTCGCACCCTTACTGGGCTCCCCGATGGCTTGGGACTGGGAGAGCTTGGTAAAGGTGATAGCAGGAGGGGGGAGGGACTTCTTAGCCACTAGGATTACTTATACTTTGCGCAAAATCGCTGGGGCTAAAAAATATCATGATCATTGCTGCAGCGATGACCTAGATATTACTCTTCCAGTCTAGCGATGTACCAGTAAATCACTGGGTGGGAAAGGGGTTAAAGGGGTGTGGTGGTGGAGGGGGAGTAAAAACACAGTTCAGTTGCACATGTTTACTGCCCCCCAAATGCAAGTGTAAAGTAGCCTCTCACTGTGTATTATGATCATCAGCATGAAAATCACACAGGCAGCACAGTCAGCAGGTGCTCTGTCACAGTGTTACATGGCTGCTGGGGGTGCTGACCTTTGTTATGGCTGTACTGAGTGTTACAGAAAGTCTTAGTAAAGTCAGCACCCCCAGCAGCCATGTAACACTGTGACAGAGCACCTGCTGACTGTGCTGCCTGTGTGATTTTCATGCTGATGATCATAATACACAGTGAGGATTCTATCCTCTATTCTTCACTCACTGTGTCCAGTGCAGCCACGCTGTCCTCCCGCTGCTCCCCACTCTGTCCTCCCGCTGCTCCCCACGCTGTCCTCACGCTGTCCTCCCGCTGCTCCCCATGATGTCCTCCCGCTGCTCCCCACGCTGTCCTCCCGCTGCTCCCCATGCTCTCCTCCCGCTGCTCCCCACGCTCTCCTCCCGCTGCTCCCCACACTGTCCTCCCGCTGCTCCCCACGCTGTCCTCCCGCTGCTCCCCATGATGTCCTCCCGCTGCTCCCCACGCTGTCCTCCCGCTGCTCCCCATGCTCTCCTCCCGCTGCTCCCCACGCTGTCCTCCCGCTGCTCCCCACGCTGTCCTCCCGCTGCTCCCCACGCTGTCCTCCTGCTGCTCCCCATGCTGTCCTCCCGCTGCTCCCCACGCTGTCCTCCCGCTGCTCCCCACGCTGTCCTCCCGCTGCTCCCCACGCTGTCCTCCTGCTGCTCCCTGTCAGCTGCCGAGCTGCTTGCGCTTCACACAAGTCTTGGCACCTGAGGATGGGAGGAGGGAGCTGAGCGGAGCATTATTGTATCCCTCCCCAGTCAAGGCAGAGGGCAGCAGCATCCGGGACTATATGGCAGCAGATCAGTGCGGGACTACAGTGTACACATGCACCCCCAAAAATGAAGAAAAAGTCCCTCCATTGCACTCACCTCCTGGGACCCTCTGTTATCCCTTTTATGGCTAAGCGTATTTCTGACATTTGGTGTTTACAAGTTAAAATCCGTATTTTTTGCTAGAAAATTACCTAGAGCCCCCAAACATATTATATATATATATTTTTTAGCAGAGAATCTAGAGAATAAAATGGCGATTGTTGCAATATTTTATGTCACACGGTATTTGTGCAGCGGTGTTTCAAACGCAACTTTTTGGGAAAAGGGCCAATTTCATGAATTTGAAGAAAAACAAACAGTAAAGTTACCCCATTTTTTTCTGTATAATGTGAAAGATGATGTTACGCCGAGTAAATAGATACCAAACATGTCACGCTTTATAATTGCACACACTCGTGGAATGGCGACAAACTACGGTACCTAAAAATCTCCATAGGTGACGCTTTAAAAAATTTTTACGGTTACCAGGTTAGAGCTACTGAGGAGGTCTGGTGCTAGAATTATTGCTCTTGCTCTGACGATCGCGGCGATACCTCACATGTGTGATTTGAACACCGTTTACATATGCGGGCGCAACTTCCGTATGGATTTTCTTTGCTGCGGGATGGGGGCGCTTTAAATTTTTTTCCTTATTTATTTTATTTATTTTTCGATTATTAAATTATGTTTAAAAAAAAACATTTTTGATCACTTTTGTAAACATCCCTTGTGACAGCAATAGATGGTGACAGGTACTCTTTATGTGGGGATCGGGGGTCTAAAAGGCCCCATATCCCTCCTTTGCACTTCAAAGTATTCAGATCATCATTTTCGGCGATTCTGAATACTGTATATTTTTTTAAAACCAGTGCCATTGGCAGCCGAGTAAACAGAAAGTGACGTTGTGATGTCGCTTCTGTGTTTACAATCAGGAGACTGGAACAAAGCCGTTTCCGGCTTCGTTCCAGTCTGTCACTAGGCACCAGGGGATCGGGTCTCCCGGTGGCATGGGAGGCCCGTTCAGAGCAGCAGGAGGGGGGGGACGTCCCCTTCCACTCCTCCAAGATAACAGCCGAGCGGCTTTTAGCCGCATCGGTTGTTATCCCTGGAAAGCCGATCACCCGCTATAAACAAGCTGCGGGCATCATCCCGATATAAACCCAGAAAGCCGAGTACGCACATCTACATATGCTCGGTGGGAAGGGGTTAACCTAATGGGGGCCAAGAAAAAGTAATTACACCCCAAGCAAGTAAAATTGAGGGAAAATTTTAGAAAGTCCTATTTTCTTTCACATACAGAAATGAACTGTAATGCTGCCGGGCCCCCTTGTGGAGTGGGCCCGGTACAACAGGGCTGGTTGTTTTGCCCTATCAGCGGCCCTGTACACCATAGTTTGTAGATAGTGTATAACTTTCACACAGACTTATTAATAAACACAGATTTTATTTTTTTACCAAAGAAATGTAGCAGAATACATTTTTGCCTAAATTTATGAAGAAAGATTATTTGCAAAATTTTATAACAAACTTTTTTCTTAAAATTTCAGACTTTTCCTTCAAATGGTAACAAAGTGGTGATTAAATATCACCAAAAAAAGCTCTATCTTAAAAAATGATCTACAATTTCATTTGGGTATGGTACAGTGTTTAATTGTCATTGAAAGTGACAGTGCTGAAAATGGAAAAATAGCCTCGACAGGAAGGGGTGGAACAGTCTGATCTTCAAGTGGTTAAGTGGTAGAGCATTTTTGAACCACGATACGTGTAATGACATTTTTTACTGTATCATTTCAGTGGTTTGGCTATGATTCATATTGTTTAGGTTTCCATGACAATTTTAATACATTTTGAGACCGTATTTACTAATTGTTGGCTAACTGCATTCACCTCATTTAAAGTCCCGGGGCAATTTCCTGTATTAAGTGATTGTAAACCATTTGATAAATCCTTTTTTCAAAAGCGATTACATTCTCTCTGTTCTCTGCTGCATAAGAGCTGGGTGAGGAGAAACAACAGCAGCACACTGAGCTTCCCAGTGAATTACTGTGCAATGGGGGTGTCAGGACAAGAACTAACCATGCTGTGCTCTCCTGCTTAGTGTGGTCAGTTTTTAACAGGAAAGCAGAGGGACTGGCAGGAAGACCAGGGAGTTTCACACAAAGGAAGCAATACAAAGAGAAGAAGAGACTTCTTCATACAAGTACATGGTACAGCAGCCACATATCAGGAATATGAAATGTTGGGGTAACAAATGCTTTAAGTTCTCTGCCACTCACAAATTTTTCACATATTCTTTTTAAGGGCTTGTTTTGCCCATTCTTTTTTATTTAGAAAATCACAGTATTGCAAACCAAAATCAATACTTCACACCATCCTTCTGGCCTGTTAATAGAGCACCCCTGCTCTGGCCCTCAGGTTTCAGTCCCCTGTCTGTTTCTCGGTCCCCTGTCTGTCTCTCAGTCCCCTGTCTGTCTGTCTCTCAGTCCCCTGTCTGTCTGTCTCTCAGTCCCCTGTCTGTCTGTCTCTCAGTCCCCTGTCTGTCTCTCTCTCAGTCCCCTGTCTGTCTCTCTCTCAGTCCCCTGTCTGTCTCTCTCTCAGTCCCCTGTCTGTCTCTCTCTCAGTCCCCTGTCTGTCTCTCTCTCAGTCCCCTGTCTGTCTCTCTCTCAGTCCCCTGTCTGTCTCTCTCTCAGTCCCCTGTCTGTCTCTCTCTCAGTCCCCTGTCTGTCTCTCTCTCAGTCCCCTGTCTGTCTCTCTCTCAGTCCCCTGTCTGTCTCTCTCTCAGTCCCCTGTCTGTCTCTCTCTCAGTCCCCTGTCTGTCTCTCTCTCAGTCCCCTGTCTGTCTCTCTCTCAGTCCCCTGTCTGTCTCTCTCTCAGTCCCCTGTCTGTCTGTCTCTCAGTCCCCTGTCTGTCTGTCTCTCAGTCCCCTGTCTGTCTGTCTGTCTCTCAGTCCCCTGTCTGTCTGTCTGTCTCTCAGTCCCCTGTCTGTCTGTCTGTCTCTCAGTCCCCTGTCTGTCTGTCTGTCTCTCAGTCCCCTGTCTGTCTCTCCTGCAGACAACTCTCAAGCACATTGGTGTGCACACATGCACTTCTGGTTGTTCCCTTGCAGCCACACAGACTCCTTGGGGAAGGAGGAGCCCTGAACATTATTCTGCCTGTCCACAAAACCTGGACCCAGGATTGGAGGCTTCAGCCTTCCTAAGTCTCTACAAAGCCTCCGGGCTCCTGGACCCAAGCCAGGTTTTCCCAATCCCTGAGGAAATTGAAAATTCTATTTTATCTGAATTGAACAAGCACTCTGCAGCCCCTCAACCTCAATGTCGTATTTGCTGTTCTGTTTTTTTTTTCTGTAGCAAAAACCTTAGAAAACTAAAAGGGCTTTGTTCTTCTCAATAAAAAAAAAATAGTCCCATGCAGTTCTATGCATAGCAGGATTAAAGCAGGAAGAGGTTTGAACAGCAATATGAACCAATCAGGTATTTACCACATTGCTAAAAAAAGGTATAAAAGACTGCGCTGTCTGTTCAACCCCAACATTAAAGTGAAGGTGATCTAGTGAAACAGAGTGATTATAGCTTAACCAGTTCTAGGGACAGCCAGCCATGTCCACATCCCAGTATTAAAGTGTAGCACGGTCCCCTTGAGGACTGCATGGATTTACCTGTTTGTCTGCATCGCCCTGACCCTGTGAAAATTCCAACCCACCTGACACTCTGGGTTCAGACATCTTTTTGCAAGCACCTTTTTTTTTTTTTTTTTTTTTTAAAGGTTTTTATTTGCCAGATGTACATACATAGAATAACACATTGCATGTAAGGTATATTGTCGGTTGCAACCGTCAAAATATAATTAACATTCAAGGGTAGTTTTGGATAAACATCCTATGATAAACGATATATCAGTACAGGTAGCAATTTTTTTAACTCTAAAATACCAGTTATTTTCTGTAATCGTAATGCAAATTATCATCAATCCAATATCTGGTATACAAGCACCTTTAAATGACACTTCACACAAGTCAAAAAATGTTATGTTATCTCAGCTTTACTGGAGCCAATAGATATATATATATATATCTATGTACACATGGATGTCTGACGAACAGCAAGCAGAGTTAGGCCCTCCAGAACTGGGTTGGAATCACTGGTTCTTCGTGTGGTAGGCCGCAGCCTCCTCTCTCAGCCACAGAGAGGTGTGTACTCAGCAAGACCCTGGAAGAAGAGAGCATGGGGAGGATCCTCTGGCTTTTTTATAGTTCCTCCCAGAGCTCCTCATGTTGTACCCCAGGATCCCTGGGATGTGTAGTCCAGGTGTAATATCACACAACAGAATTGCCAATCTGAAAGACTACTAGTCCCACAATCCTTTGGTTGGGCTCAGATATGATGACAGTTACGGGCATCCAGCACTAGATGGACATCATAGTAATAATTTAACGGTAGTCCACTGTCGCTCAAAAATCGTAATCAAAATTAATAAGGTGGGAACCAATCCCTCTCATATATCTAACAGGATTTTAACCGCTTTACGACCGGTGCACACAGATGTACGTCGGCAGAATGGCACAGACAGGCAAATGGGAGTACCTGTACATCCCTTTGAATTTGCCGCCGTGCCATCGCATGTGCACCGCCGGTGGCACGCACCCATCAGAGCTCCGTGAGTCTGACCGCAGGTCCCGCAGACTCGATCGCCGCGGGGTTACCCACGATCGTCTCATGGAGAGGAAGAACGGGGAGATGCTGATGTAAACAAGCATCTCCCCGTTCTGCCTAGTGACACTGATCTCTGCTCCCTGTGATCGAGAACAGAGATCAGTGTAGTGTCATACACAGCCCATCCCCCTACAGTTAGAAACACTCCCCAGGACACACTTAACCCCTAAAGTGCCACCTAGTGGTTAACCCCTTCACTGCCAGTGTCATTTTTACAGTAACCACTGCAATTTAATCACACTGATCGCTGTAAAAATGACAATGGTCCCAAAAATGTGTCAAAATTGTCCGACGTGTCTGCCATAATGTCAAAGTCATGATAAAAATCACTGCCATTACTAGTAAAAAAAAATTATTAATAAAAATGCCATAAAACTATCCCCTATTTTGTAGACGCAAACAATAAACGCTTATTGCGATTTTTTTTTTTACCAAAAATATGTAGAATACATATCGGCCTAAACTGAGGAAAAATAATGTTTTCTATATATATTTTTTGGAGATATTTATTATACCAAAAAGTAAAAAATATTGCCTTTTTTCAAAATTGTCGCTTATTTTGTTTATAGTGCAAAAAATAAAAAACGCAGAGGTGATCAAATACCACCAAAAGAAAGCTCTATTTCTGGGAAAAAAAGAACGTCAATTTTGTTTGGAAGCCACGTCGCACGACCGTGCAATTGTCAGTTAAAGTGATGCAGTGCCGAATCGCAAAAAGTGCTCTGGTCTTTTGCCAGCGAAATGGTCCAGGGCTTAAGTGGTTAAAGGACATGAGGTTGTCACTGAGGTGGGCACCTGTTAGGAATTGGTAAGACCAGACTGTGTGGATTGCACAGAGAGAACCAAAACGCATGTAAAAGTATAAATAAATGTTTATTAAGATGAGTGATATATAAGTACACAACACCTCCAATACCAAACAGTGACAATTAACCCCACAGTGACTAACAAATAATATATACAGTAGGTCAGGGTCATACACAGAGGATCAGCAGATAAACAGGGGCAGTTCTAGAATCAAACGTAAGCCAAGCCAGGGCCATACACAGTGCCAACAGTGCCACCAACAGGTAAATCCCTCCACTACAGATCCAGAGTGTTGGAAGTCACCCGCTGGTGGACACTGGTACTGCGATCCAAGAGACCGATGGCGCCACCAATGGGTGAACCCTTTCCTGACAGCACCAGGACACAAATGCATTTTAAAATGTCATTTTATTTATACAAACATTAATAAAACCACCATAAAAAAAACACATTGGTGTGTGATTGACATATGGCACATGGTCTAAAATACTTGTTCCTAATTAACAAGTTATGGTGGGTTGGAGATACTTTCTGTATGAATGCTGTTATGATGCTTGAATTACTGGGACAGGATTCCCCCTGTTTTTTCAATGTTGTAGATATGCCAGAGCTGTCTGCCCGTATCCGTCCTGGATATGGTCCAGTGTTTGCCAGACAGTTCATATAGGTTCTGACACCAGGGAGCTTAGTATTGTGGTCGGTCTGGCTTTCTCCAGTGTTGGAAAGTGTGCACAGCTATAGTTTGTTTAAATTGGTGAGCACAATTCTGATGTAATAATTCTCTGTGTAAAACTCTTTTCCCTGAAGAAGCAGGGATTGGACTCCGCGAAACGCGTTATATGTGCAATATTTCCTTGTTGATTAGGAACAAGTATTTTAGGCCATGTGCCAGATGTCAATCACACACCAATGTGTTTATGGGTTTTTTTATGGTGGTTTTATTAATGTTTGTATAAATAAAATAAAATTTTAAAATGTATTTGTGTCCTGGTGCTCACCTCAGTGACAACCTCATGTCCCTTAAAATCATATTAGATATATGGGAGGGATTGGTTTCCAGCCTATTCCTTTGATTATACTAGTGAAACAATGTTGCTACAATAGTATCAATGCCACAGTACATAGTAACAACCAGTGCATATACCATAATGAATCCATACATGAAAAAAAAATCAACAAAAGAAAAATGGTCCTAAACAAAAGTCCAAAATGTATGGTGCACTCTAATAAATGGCGATAGTGACACGCTCGAGTGTTTTAGTGTGCCATACATTTTTGACTTTTGTTTAGGACCATTTTTCTTTTGTTGATTTTTTTCACGTATCGATTTATTATATGCACTGGTTGTTACTATGTAGCATTGATACTATTGTAGCAACATTGTTTCACTAGATCACCTTCACTTTAAAGTTGGGGTTGAACAGCAGACAGCACAGTCTTTTAAATTTTTTTAGTTTTCATTTGTTTCTTTATTCGCAAATGTAAAAGACTGCTTTATAATTATAATTTCATTTGCTAATATTTTTGAGTGTGAGGTTTGTTTAACCACTTCCCTACCAGGCCAATTCTGACATTTCTCTCCTACATGTAAAAATCATCATTGTTTTGCTAGAAAATTACATAGAACCCCTAAACATTATATATTTTTTTAGCAAAGACCCTAGAGAATACAATGGCGGTTGTTGCAACTTTTTATCTCACACAGTATTTGCGCAGGAAAACAGTTTTGTGTTTTAAAAAAAACAAAACAGTAAAGTTAGCCCAATTTTTTACATATTGTGAAAGATGAAGTTACGCCAAGTAAATAGATACCTAACATGTCACGCTTTAAAATTGCACACGCTCGTGGAATGGCGCCAATGTTCGGTACTTAAAAACTCCCATAGGCGACGCTTGAAATTTTTTTACTGGTTACATGTTTTGAGTTACAGAGGAGGTCTAGGGACAAAATTATTGCTCTCGCTCCAACGTTCGCGGCGATACCTCACATGTATGGTTTGAACACCGTTTTCATATGTGGGCGGGACTTACGCATGTGTTCGCTTCTGCGTGCGAGCACACGGGGACAGCGGCGCTTGAAACATTTTTTTTTTTATTGTTAATTTTCTTTTTTTTATTTTGACACTTTTTTGAAAAAAAAAAAATTTGATCACTTTTATTCCTATTACAAGGAATGTAAACATACCTTGTAACAGGAATATGACATGACAGGTCCTCTTAATAGTGAGATATGAGGTCAATAAGACCCCATATCTCACCACTAGGCTGGGAAGCCTGAAATAAAAAAAAAAAATAAAACAATCACCGCTTCCCAGTCGAAGAGGCGCGTTTTTTTTGAATGAAGAGACCGGGTGTGACGTCATAACATCGTGCCCGGCCTCCGATGATCATAGAGACTCCGGCGACCATCTGGTCTGCCGGAAATCTCTATGATCTACATCCGGTGCCAGCGGATCTGCTCTCCGCCTCACCGATCATAACAGTGAGTCGGAACAAGCACCGGAGGGCGGCGGGAGGGGGGGGGACGTCCCCTCTTGCCTCCCATAGGAACGATCAAGTGGGGAATGGCCGCTATGATCATTCCTATGGTGTAGAGATTTGCCGGCTGAAACCAGCAATATCTGAATGATGTCTGTAACTACAGGCATCATTCAGATATACTCGCTCAAAGCCCAGGACGTCATATGACGTGGGCGGGAAGTGGTTAAATTTACCACATTGCTGTCAATGTAATATTGGAAGCATGGGAGGGCAGAGGTGACCTCATCAGTGTGGAGATTCTCCTTCATTGTCCAATCAGCACGCTGAGGTTGGGTCGGTTGAATAAAAAGTGAATTTATTGACTTGACTATTCCATACTGTAGGGAAGTCTCACAGGACTGTCCAAGTAGTAATATATATGTTTTGGCTTATTGGCATAACTACATCAAAGAATCTCCTATCTTCACTCTGTACACTCTACAAGATCTCTCATTTATTTTAGTACCAGGTTGACTTCTAAATGAGCACAGCGCCATAATTCACGGTGGCCACTTGCCCATTCTCCATAATGGGCACAGCTCCATTCTCCATAGTGGGCACAGCTCCATTCTCCATAGTGGGCACAGCTCCATTCTCCATAGTGGGCACAGCTCCATTCTCCATAGTGGGCACAGCTCCATTCTCCATAGTGGGCACAGCTCCCCTCCCCATAGTGGGCACAGCTCCATTCCCCATAGTGGGCACAGCTCCATTCCCCATAGTGGGCACAGCTCCATTCTCCATAGTGGGCACAGCTCCCCTCCCCATAGTGGGCACAGCTCCATTCCCCATAGTGGGCACAGCTCCATTCCCCATAGTGGGCACAGCTCCATTCTCCATAGTGGGCACAGCTCCATTCTCCATAGTGGGCACAGCTCCATTCTCCATAGTGGGCACAGCTCCATTCTCCATAGTGGGCACAGCTCCATTCTCCATAGTGGGCACAGCTCAATCCCCCATAGTGGGCACAGCTCAATCCCCCATAGTGGGCACAGCTCCATTCTCCATAGCGGGCACAGCTCCATTCCCCACAGCGGGCACAGCTCCATTCTCCATAGCGGGCACAGCTCCATTCCCCACAGCGGGCACAGCTCCATTCCCCATAGTTAGCTCAAAATGTGAACTTCATCACAAGGTAAAAATAAGCAAAGTGCGCCCTTCCTAGAATCATTCATTCAGAATTGTGTACTTTATTTAGGAGTCTGTCATTAGTAGGGGCTTGGCTTCCGATCATTGTGCCCCAATGGAAAATTTCGGTGGGGCCCACCCATTCCAACCTCTCTGTGGTATCTGTCTAAGTCAGTTGTGACCATGTTGTTACCAATCTTGCCATGCAGTATGTCTAAGGGTACTTGCACACTGAAAGCGCTGACCGTTTGCGTTACAGCGCCGCTCAGTTTAGCGGCGCTTCAGCTCTGTTTAAGTGGCACCTTTGCGCCACTTTTTGGCCACTATCAGGGCGCTTTTAACCACAAAAAAAGGTTCCGGGTTTGCGGTGCTTTCAACGCACTTAGAAAGCGCTGCCCATTCATTCCAATGGGCATGGTATTTTGGGAGCGCTAAATACAGCATTTCCAACCTGCCCCAAAGATGCTGCTTGTAGGACTTTGCCTAACGTCCGCAAGGGCACCACCCCCTTAGTGTGAAAAGACACACTGACATGAATGGGAGGCGGTTTTCAGGCACTTTGCAGAGGCTCTTTCCAGCGATAAAGTGCCTGAAACCTGCCCCCGTGTGAAAGGGGTCTAAATTAGAGACAGGTAGCAGAGCTGTCAGCATAGGGAGTACTACATCTGTTCTGGGAATAGAAGTGGTCAGAAAAGGAAAGGGTAACATTTCAGGGGATTTACTTTGATCTACCAAGTAAATAATCTGTCTATGGTAGCACACCAACCTTTGTCAGCCTCACAGATCTCAATCCCCCCCTCCAGCCCTTCCACCACTACAGCAAACAGGTGCTGAAAGAGATTATGTAGTAAGCAGTACAAAAGCAATAAATATCCCTGAGAGTTGGTAAATTATCACTATATTTTATATAATTACATAGGATTATACGATTGCTCTAAAACTCTTAGGCTGGTCATAGATTATACAATTTTCTTTCCTTCCGCCACAGGAGGAAGGAAAGAAAACCACTTGATTCCCCATCAACACAGTTAAATATTGATGGGAGAATGCCTCCCACTGTGTTATTGTATTCTGCCAGCAGGGGGCAGAGGGAACATTCTTGGTTGGCAGAATACAATGGTTACATATATTATTGTAGAATGAACCTGGTTTGATGTAATTTAAACAGACCTCTTAGTACATTCAGTGTTAGCTCACAGCCAGCAGATGGCAATATTTTCTTATGCATCCACTGACTTACTGCCCTTAAAGAGGAAAGAAACACTTTTTTGTGACCTGCAAAGTAAAGGCATAGCATGGCATACTAGCACATTATGTGAAACTTACCTTCAAACTAAGTCCTCGTTGTCTCCGCTGGAGGCCACATCCATCTTTGCCCCTCTTCATTCTAGGTCTGTGGGCTCGGGCTCTGTAACTGGCCGGAGCCGCATACTCATGGGTCATGGCACAGGGCATTGATGAAATGGCACGGGCAGCCGTTTCTTCAGAGCGCATGCGGCGATGATGTCATTGACGGCATACACAGTAAATATCTCCTGAATGGTGCATGTTTAGGAAATATTGACACTACCTATAGGTAAGTCTTATTATAGGCTTACCTGTACACACACAATAGTGAGTACACCCCTCACATTTTTGTAAATCTTTTCTTCTATCTTTTCATGTGACAACACTGAAGAAATGACACTTTGCTACAATGTAAAGTAGTGAGTGTACAGCTTGTATAACAGTGTAAATTTGCTGTCCCCTCAAAATAACTCAACACACAGCCATTAATGTCTAAACCCAGGGCCGGACTGGGGATAAAAACCAGCCCTGGAAAAAATTTCATACCAGCCCCATAGCATTATTATACCAGCCCAACAGCATAACTTTGTTGACCAGAGACCACCTTCCGCAGAAAGAATACACTAAGGTAAGGGAGGGGGGTTTACTGATATAAGGTGGAAACCTTTTATCAGATCAGTGCCCCCTTACATTATCATATTCACGCCCCCGTTACATCATTGACCCCCTCAGACTGGCCTGGCGGCGCTGTCACTGACCTCCTCTCAGGTGCACCATGCAGGGCTCAGTCAGTTGGCTCCAGCTCGGTGGCTCATGTTTTATCCTATAGTCTCCTCTCCACAGTCCACACATGTCTGACTTCTCCCATGACCCCAATCCCAGTGGTGCTCCCATTCTTGACTCCTCTCCAGACTCCCTCAGAGGTTGCAGACATGATACGGGAGATGGTTAGAGACTGAGGACATCATACCAAAAGGTGGTAAGAGAATGCAGACATGCTTCAAGAGATGGTCAGAGACTGCAGACATGATAAAGGAGATCAATGCAGCCTCACCAGTTCCCATCAAATGCGGCCTCACTGTACCCATCAAATGCAGCCTTATTGTGCCCATCAAATGCAGCCTCACTGTGCCTGTGAATGCAGCCTCACTGTGCCCATGAATGCAGCCTCACTGTGCCCATGAATGCAGCCTCACTGCCCATCAATGCGACATCACTGCCCATCAATGTGACATCACTGTGCCCATCAAATGCAGCTTTACTGTGCCCATGAATGCAGCCTCACTGTGCCAAACATTGTAGCCTCACTGCCAATCAATGCAGCATCACTGTGCCTATCAAATGCAGCTTTACTGTGCCCATGAATGCAGCATCACTGTGCCCACCATTGCAGCCTCTGCCCGTGAATTCAGCCTAACTGTACCCACCATTGTAGCCTGTGCCCACAGACCCAGCTCCCTTATACACAGGAGAGAGAGAGCTGCAGCCACAGCTCAAAGCAGCCCCAGGGCAGATGGCCTACTGGGAAATTTCCCGGTATCCCAGTAGGCTAGTCCGGCCCTGTCTAAAACCCTGGAAACAAAATTGAGTACACCCCTAAGTGAAAATGTCCAAGTTGAGACCTGCTATCCATTTTCCCTCCCCGGTGTCATGTGACTCGTTAGTGTTACAAGGTCTCAGGTGTGAATGGGGAGCAGGTGTGTTAAATTTGTTGTTATCGCTCTCACTCTCTCATACTGGTCACTGGAAGTTTAACATGGCACCTCATGGCAAAGAACTCTCTGAGGATCTGAAAAAAAGAATTGTTGCTCTACATAAAGATGGCCTAGGCTGTAAGAAGATTGACAAGACCCTGAAATTGAGCTGCAGCACAGTGGCCAAGACCATACAGCGGATTAACAGGACAGGTTCCACTCAGAACAGGCCTCACCATGGTCCACCAAAGAAGTTGAGGTCAAGTGCTCAGCATCATATCCAGAGGTTGTCTTTGGGAAATAGACGTATGAATGCTGCCAGCATTGCTGCAGAGGTTGAAGGGGTGGGGGGTCAGCCTGTCAGCGCTCAGACCATATGCCACACATTGCATCAAATTGGTCTGCATGGCTGTTGTCCCAGAAGGAAGCCTCTTCTAAAGATGATGCACAAGTAAGCCCACAAACAGTTTGCTGAAGACTAAGGACATGGATTACTGGAACCATGTCCTGTGGTCTGATGAGACCAAGATAAACTTATTTGGTTCAGATGGTGTCAAGCGTGTGTGGCGGCAACCAGGTGAGGAGTACAAAGACAAGTGTGTCTTGCCTACAGTCAAGCATGGTGGTCGGAGTGTCATGGTCTGGGGCTGTATGAGTGCTGCTGGCACTGGGAAGCTACAGTTCATTGAGGGAACCATGAATGCCAACATGTACTGTGACATACTGAAGCAGAGTATGAGCCCATCCCTTTGGAGACTGGGCCACAGGGCAGTATTCCAACATGATAACGACCCCAAACACACCTCCAAAATGACCACTGCCTTGCTAAAGAAGCTGAGGGTAAAGGTGATGGACTGGCCAAGCATGTCTCCAGACCTAAACCCTATTGAGCATCTGTGGGGCATCCACAAACAGAAGGTGGAGGAGTGCAAGGTCTCTAACATCCACCAGCTCTGTGATGTCATCATGGAGGAGTAGAAGAGGACTCCGGTGGCAACCTGTGAAGCTCTGGTGAACTCCATGCCCAAGAGGGTTAAGGTAGTGCTGGAAAATAATGGTGGCCACACAAAATATTGACACTTTGGGCCCAATTTGGACTTTTTCACTTAGGGGTGTCCTCACTTTTGTTGCCAGCAGTTTAGACATTAATGGGTGTGTGTTGAGTTATTTTGAGGGGACAGCAAATTTACAGTTATGCCGCGTATACACGGTCGGACTTTTCGGCTACAAAAGTCCAACAGACGCCGACGGACCAAGTCCGGCGGACAATCTGATGGTGTGTGGGCTTCCCCGGACTTTCAGCGGACTTTTCCAGCCGCAAATCTGATGGACTTTAGATTTGGAACACGCTTCAAATCTTTACATCGTAACTCCGCCGGACCCAGAAATCCGCTCGTCTGTATGCTAGTCTGACGGACAAAAACCAACGCTAGGGCAGCTATTGGCTACTGGCTATCAACTTCCTTATTTTAGTCCAGTGTGCGTCATCACGTACGAATCCATCAGACTTTTGTGTGATCGTATGTAGGCAAGTCCAGTCGTTAGAAAGTCTGTTGAAAGTCCGCCAAAAGTCCGTCGAAAGTTTGTAGCTGAAAAGTCCGACCGTGTGTACGCAGCATTATACAAGCTGTACACTCACTACTTTATATTGTAGCAAAGTGTCATTTCTTCAGTGTTGTCACATGAAAAGAAAATATGAGGGGTGTACTCAATTTTGTGAGATACTGTAGGTACATAAAATCAAGGGAAGTTTACTTCCTCTTTAAAGTGACTGTAAAGTCAGAAGGATTCTATGCATTAAGATAAAAAGCCTTCTGTGTGCGGCAGCCCCCTAATACTTACCTGAGCTCATCTCTGTCCAGTGATGTCCACGAGTGAATTGGCCATCCAGGACTTTCCCTCCCGATTGACTGATACACAGAAGTGGCACCATTGGCTCCCACTGCTGCCAATCAAACTCAGTTAGTCATTTGGGAGAGAGAGGGGGTGGGGCCGAACTGCAGCTCCGTGTCTGAATGGATAGACAGAGCGGCAGCTCGGCTTGGGTGTCCCCATAGCAAGCTGCTTGCTGTGGGGACACTTGACAGGAAAGAGGGTCCAGGAGCTTCAGCAGGGGACCCCGAGAAGAGGAGGATCGGGGCTGTTCTGTGCAAAACCATTACACAGAGCAGGCAAGTATAACATGTTTGTTATTTTAATAGAAAAAAATAGGAGTTACAATGACTTTAAAGAGGAACTGCAGTCTGCTCACATAATTTGTAATAAAAACATCTTTGCCATTCTGAAGCTTCTCCCCACCCACTTTGCATATTATTTTATATATACTGTGATTCTGTACTTGCCAAATATTCTGCAGAAATCTTTGTTCACCAAGTCTGGCTGCAGCCATTTTAACTGTGGGCAGCTGAAGCTGCTGCCTGTTCACTTCCTGGATTTACACAGAGGCACACCTCCAGCTCTGCAGCTCTCATTGGTCCTTTTAGAAATCATCCCCCCTCCCTTCCTGGCAAACTCTCACCAGTGTGAGAGAGAGAGAGCTGTGCATGATGTCATAAGCCTAGGCTAATGACCAGACAAGAAAACAGGAAGTGGGCTGTATAAGGGATTTACTGGCAGAAAAAAAATGTTTTACTATCCAAAGCTAAAACAACAACAAGGGCAGAAGATTTAATAGATGGAAAGGTGAAAAAAAATACTGAAGTTCCACTTTAATGTCAGTATAATGGTGTAAAATATTTTTGATCTCAACATCATGGAGTCTGTTTGGGATTACAGGAAGAGACAGAAGAATTTGAGGCAGCCGACATCCACGGAAGATCTGTGCTTAGTTCTCCAAGATGGTTGGAGCAACCTACCTACTGAGTTCCTTCAAAAACTGTGTGGAAGTCTACCTAGAAGAACTTATGCTGTTTTGAAGGCAAAGGGCGGTCCCACCAAATAATGATTTCATTTGGATTTCTGCTCTGTTCATTTATTTTCCATTTTATTATTTGATAAAAATAAACTAAAACACTTCTATTTCTGAACGCATTCATTTACATAATTTCTTCACACCTGCCTAAAATGTTTGCACAGAGATAGATAGATAAAAAGATAGATAGAGGCACACACATGATACTATTCACCTGATATATTCTGAAAATCACCACTGCTAATATTCCACCAACAATGAGACCAACAATGAGACCAACAGTGAGACCAGTAGGCATTCCAGAAGATTTAACATCTGTGAGAAAGAATATACAATGTCAAAATATATTAGATTTAGATACGCTGTACATTTATCATATATATACACACACACACTTTATTAGTTTGTATGGTCGGTGGTCATGTGACATCTCACCTGTATAATCCTCCATCAGGAGAGCAGAGAAGAGACAACATGATACATTGTTACTATTCTGTGTCACACTCCCACTATGACCCCCCAGAGAAGAGGAGACAAGACCCCAATCTAGAACACCCCCATACATGGAATATAACAGGACCCCCCCATAGTCACCAATACCTTCTGTTTCCAGCATTCTGATGAACATCGTATCATTGATCAGCCGGTATTCCCGGATCTCCTCACTGACCGGGTTTGTGATCCTGACCCGGAATCTCCTCTCGGCGTCGTCTCTCTGCACACTGGGGATAATCAGCGTCCTATTGTCATCTATCAGCCGGTATCTTTCAGGGATCGGCTCCCCGTCCACCTCCCAGGTCACAGCGCTCTCTTCTCCAGAGAACTGGACACTCACCGCCATCTCCTCACCCAACCGGCTACAGTTACTGGAGATGTTGGAGATGAGAACCGGATCTGGAGAAGGACAGTCACCATTAGTCATAAGTCACCAACACAGAGCCCAGATACATAGAATAGAGTGCTAGCTCTTTTATTAGTCATGTGATCTGCAACTTCACCCCCAGGTACATACATTGCCCATTAAAATAAGTGTATCAACCCATAGAGTACAATGCAGTGTAGAGAAGTGTAATGCAGCATATGGGCTCTTACCCAGAACACGGATCTCTGTAGAGGAAAGTGGAATTGTTGAGTGACTGTTATACTCTGTAATATATACACAGGAGTCTCTCCTCCCAGTCTGGGTCAGCGTCCAGCAGCCGCTCCCTGTGTGCAGGTGAAGTCTGGTCTTGTAGTTGTTCTTGGTGTACAGATTGTCACAGTGAAGGTCCAGTAAAGGATCCACTTTTCCACCACATCGTCTGTACAGCTCCAGCACACCTTCATTCTGAGGACACTTCATATTACAGTCACTGATCTCTGATCCGCTCTGTATGTACACCATTCCCCCATGTCAGCAATGGGCACATACACATAAGAATATACAGGAGACCTAAAAAAAAGGGAAAAATATATCACTAGAGGTATAATATCTGAGTCTGTTGTTTCTGAAATTTGTTCTGTAATATAACCAGAGAAGAGTTGCTATAATGTGATGGGGACCTTTTACCTGCTAGATGGGTCTGTGCTTTTGTCACGTACCTTACAGCGGAGCCCAAAATGATGAGGGTGGCCTCTTGCACGGTTCCGGTCCAAGCACCCCTGGTGGTGGGTACAGGGAGTGCGAGGGCAACGAAAGGGTGCGGGTGCCTGCAGGCAGGAGGCTGGAACTTGGAAATATAGGAACCTCTGCTGAGGTGATGTGGAAACTGATCGCCAAACTTGTTCAGCGGGAGCCAGATCAGGATCAACTGCAGAATCAGGAACAGGCAGGAGTCGGCAACAGGCTGGCAGCAGGGTACCAAGTCAGAAGGCAAAACCATAGTCAGGAACAGGTAGGGGTTGGCAACAGATGGGCAGCAGGGTACAGAATCAAGAGGCAGAGCCATAATCATAAGTTCAAGCCAAGGTCAGTATTGCAGGTAGAGGCAGGTTCAGCAGGCAGGGGAGATCCAAGAGAATGGTCAGAAGATAGCCGGGTTTTCAGGAACAAGGTCAATCAGGCAGAGTAACAACAGGAACACAGGAACAAGCTGAAGACAATCCAGCACTGATGCTAGGCAGATTCTCTGTTTATATAGGGTGCTGTGTGCCAGGATTCGGGCCAGCGTACGTGCGTACGCGCATGCGCATTAGAAACTTAGCACATTGGCACATGCGCATTAGCACCTTGGCACATTGGCGCATGCGCGTTAGCACATTAGCGCTTTGGCACACGCGGGCACGCATTAGCGCGTGTGGGCGTTTGCATAGAGGTGCCATTGTGCATGCCCACCCTGGATCTCTTTTGTCTCTGGCTATAGTTCCGTGCATGCACCTTGGCATTAGCAGAACGAGGATTGGCAGCTGCTGCATGGAGACGGGTGCTTGCTGTGTGAGTTCTCTGACAGCTTTATACAGTGACTCACTGGATATCCACTCCTCAGAAGTAATAATGTACAAAATATCTAGAGTATTCAACATTGTCAGATACGGCATACAACCCTTATCTATAATTATCCATCAACACAGGCAGATTCGGTATGTTCATACAAGATTGGAGGAGTATGATAGGGCATTACATGGTGCACACGTTTGGTATCAGTTTGCAAATATTACATAGTTACATAGTAGGTGAGGTTGAAAAAAGACACATCAAGTCCAACCTGTGTGTGTGATTATATGTCAGTATTACATTGTATATCCCTGTATGTTGCGGTCATTCAGGTGCTTATCTAATAGTTTCTTGAAACTATCGATGCCCCCCACTGATACCACTGCCTGTGGAAGGCGGTGCCGCTCTTACAGTAAAGAACCCTCTACGTAGTTTAAGGTTAAACCTCTTTTCTTCTAATTTTAATGAGTGGCCACGAGTCTTGTTAAACTCCCTTCTGCGAAAATGTTTTCTCCCTATTGTGGGGTCACCAGTACGGTATTAGTATATTGAAATCATATCCCCTCTCAATCATCTCTTCTCCAGAGAGAATAAGTTCAGTGCTCACAACCTTTCCTCATAACTAAGATCCTCCAGTCCCTTTATTAGCTTTGTTGCCCTTCTTTGTACTCGCTCCATTTCCAGTACATCCTTCCTGAGGACTGGTGCCCAAAACTGGACAGCATACTCCAGGTGCGGCCGGACCAGAGTCTTGTAGAGCGGGAGAATTATCATTTTATCTCTGGAGTTGATCCCTTTTTTAATGCCAATATTCTGTTTGCTTTGTTACAGCTTGGATTGCATGCCATTGCTGAGCCTATCATCTACTAGGACCCCCAGGTCCTTTTCCATCCTAGATTCCCCCAGCGGTTATAGCATCTACAAAATAGGGGAAAGATTTATGGCATTTTTATTATTATTTTTTTTTTACTAGTAATGGCAGTGTTCAGCAATTTTTAATCGGGACTGCAACATTATGGCGGACACATCGGACACTTTTGGCACATTTTTGGGACCATTGGCATTTATACAGCGATCAGTGCTATAAAAATGCACTGATTACTGTGGAAATGTCACTGGCAGGGAAGGGGTTAAACACTAGGGGGCGATCAAGGGGTTAATTGTGTGTCCTAGGGAGTGATTCTAACTGTGGGGGGATGGGACTGGCTGGGTGCGGAGACCAATCATTGTTCATACTTAGTATGAACAACAGATCGGTCTCACCCCTGACAGCACGGAGAGCTGTCTGTTTACATTGACAGATCTCCGTTCTGTCTCTGTGTGGAGTGATCGGGGGTGCTCAGTGGTCATTGCGACCGCCGGGCACATGCATCTGCTCTGGCATCCCCCCAGTGGTCAAAAGGCGAACCGACGTAAACCAATGTCATTTCAGGGGAGCTGGTCAGGAAGGGGTTAAACATCAATTGCCATGTAGATGCCCACCCCATTAATTTGTTTAGATCTTCTTGCAAGGTTTCCACATCCTGCGGAGAAGTTATTGCCCTGTTTAGCTCAATGTCGTTCGTCGTTCTTCCTAAAATTGAAAAAAAAAAAAAGGAAACATTCCCTTCACTGTTGTAAACACTTTTTTTCCCGCAGCAGATTGTGTTTTGCGTGTAATAGACTTCAATGGAGTCGTACTAGAAATGCAAGTGTTGCGTTTTGCATTTTCTTCCCTCTTCATAATACACAGTGTATAGCTGGTTGTTAAGGAGCGGGCCAGGAAGCTGACCGCTGCGTTCTTAACAACTGATGAGTTGTGGCTTCCCACTGACAACTGAATGTAAAAACAAGCATTGCTGGCAATAAAAAAAATAAAAATCAGAAAAAAACGGCATGGGGTGCCCCCCAATCCATACCAGGCCCTTTGGGTCTGGTATAGATTTTAGGGGGACCCCACGCCAATTTAAAAAAAAAAATGGCGTGGACTACCCCCAAAAATCCATACCAGACCCTTATCCGAGCATGCAGCCAGGTCAGGAAAAGGAGGGGGAAGAGCGAGCCCCCCCTCCTGAACCATAATCGGCTACATGCCCTCAACATGGGGGGTGCTTTGGGGCAGGGGGGTTTGCACCCCCACCCCAAAGCACTTTGTCACCATGTTGATGGGACAAGGGCCTCTTCCCCACAACCCATGCTGTTCCCTTAATATTCATACCAGACCCAAAGGGACTGATAATGGGCTGGGGGAATTCCCATGCCGTTTGTTTCAATAACTTCTTTTATGTGTATTGTCAGACTGACAATTCACTATAGCCGCGAGCAGTTGTAAATGACTTTTTTTCCCTTTAGAAATGTCATTTTGTACAGGGACTGTTCTAAACATGGGAAATCTGCGCCACTTTACAGGCATACTATAGACACCCCCCAGGTATGAAATTTAAAGGAATATTACACTTTTATTGTTTGACTTTAAGCATTATTAAAATCACTGCTCCCGAAAAAATGGCCATTTTTAAAACTTTTTTTGCATTGATCCATGTCCCCTGGGGCAGGACCCGGGTCCCCAAAACACTTCTTATGACAATAACTTGCATATAAGCCTTTAAAATGAGCACTTTTGATTATTCATGTTCGTGTCCCATAGACTTTAACGTTGAAACCGAGCGTTGCCTGTTCTGCTGCAAACTGAACCGGGGGTGTTCGACTCATCCCTACTGGCAATTAGGGGTGCAACAGATCGTCACTGATCCGTGATCCAAATGGTTCAGCCTGTTTGGATCGGCACACATGCGCCCTGCGGAGCGCACCGCCACCTTGGCCTTAGGAAAGGCCGCGGCTTCGGCCTAGCTCCGGAGCTGTGGCCATCTTGGTACACCCGGCGGCCGTTTACCATGTGATCGCTCCGTCAAATGACGGAGCGATCACTTGTAAACAAACCAGCGTCATATCATGACGCCGGTTCCTCTCTCCCCTCTGGCCGTGCCAATACTCTGCAATGCCCTGACAATACTCTGCAATGCCCTGACAATGCCCTGCCAATACTCTGCCAATACCCTGCTAATATATTATTATAGCGGGGGAGATGACGTGGATATTACAGTGGGGGGAGATTTTTTTTTTGTTGATCCGAAAATGATCCGAACCGTGACTCCTGATCCAAGGAACAATCCGAACCATGAGTTTTTTGATCCATTGCACCCCTACTGGCAATGCCCTTATGCAATTACTTTATTAACCACTTAAGGACCAGCCTCGTTTTGGATTTTAGGTGTTTACATGTTTAAAACAGGTTTTTCTGCTAGAAAATTACTTAGAACCCCCAAACATTATATATGGTTTTTCTTCTAACACCCTAGAGAATACAATGGCGGTCATTGCAATCCTTTTTTTTGCACCGTATTTGCGCAGCGGTCTTATAAGCGCACTTTTTTTGAAAAAAATGCACTTTTTTTGAATAAAAAAATAAAACAACAGTAAAGTTATCCCAATTTTTTTTATATTGTGAAATATAATGTTACGCCAAGTAAATTGATACCCAAAATGTCATGCTTGAAAATTGCGCCCGCTCGTGGAATGGCGTCAAACTTTTACCCTCAAAAATCTCCATAGGAGACGTTTAAAAAATTCTACAGGTTCCATATTTTGTGCTACAGAGGAGGTCTAGGGCTAGAATTATTGCTCTTGCTCTACCGGTCGTGGCGATACCTCATATGTGTGGTTTGACCACCGTTTTCATATGCGGGCGCTACTCGCGTATGCATTCGCTTCTGCGCGCGAGCTCGTCGGGACAGGGGGGGTTTTAAAAACTTTTTTTTTATTTTTATTATTTATTTTACAATATTTTATTTATTTTTACACTGTTTAAAAAAAAAAAATTGTGTCACTTTTATTCCTATTACAAGGAATGTAAACATCCCTTGTAATAGAAAAAAGCATGACAGGTCCTCTTAAATATGAGATCTGGGGTCAAAAAGACCTCAGATCTCATATTTACACTAAAATGCAATAAAAAAAAAATTAAAAAAAAGTCATTTAGAAAAATGACATTTGAAAAAATATGCCTTTAAGAGGCGTGGACGGAAGTGACGTTTTGACGTCGCTTCCGCCCAGCAGTGTCATGGAGACGAGTGAGCGCCATCTTGGCCTCACTCGTCTCCAGACACACCACGGCACAGGACGCGATCGCCTCTGCCGCTACCGACGGCTCCGGTAAGCGGCGGAGGGCACCGGATCGCGGCGGGAGGGGGGGGCCCTCTCCCGCCACCGATAAAAGTGATCTCGCGGCGAATCTGCTGCAAGGACCACTTTTATCTGAAAGCCGGCCGCCGCACGAAAATGGGGATACCGGGGTTATGGCAGCTAGCTGCTGCCATAACAACGATATCCCCATTCAAACTTAGGACGTACATCGTCGTGCGGCGGTCGGGAAGTGGTTAAGGTAACAGACAGTAATCCTTTGCCTCTGGAAGCCTTGCTGGCATATGTGACAGTTTTACCGAAACCAGGGAAGGACACACAATTTTGCACAAACTATAGACCTATCTCTCTCCTAAATTCAGATTACTTATTAGTTATTAGCAAAGATTTTAGCCATCAGATTCCAGGATCATATAACGCAGGTAGTCCATTTTGATCAGACAGGTTATATGAAGGGCCGCGAAACTAAAGACAACACTATCCGAGCCTTTCATGTGCTCCACTGGATGCAGAATAGACCTGATAAGAGACCAAGAGTAGTATTATCAATGAACGCCGAAAAGGCATTTGATAGAGTGAACTGGGTTTTTATGACAGAAGTACTGAAGGGGATAGGTCACGGAGAGCGGATGATGGGATGGATATTAGCATTATATGCGGGCCCAAGAGCTAGGGTTAAGGTCAATGGGACTTTATCAGATTACTTCAACATACGGAATGGCACTAGGCAGGGGTGTCCCCTCTCTCCAAAATTGTTTGTGATTGTTTTAGAACCCTTCCTTTGCAGAGTAAGAGAAAATAAGGGAATAGTAGGGGGTCGGTATTGGCCTATGAGTACATAAAGTTTTGGCATATGCGGATGACCTACTATTCTATCTTTCTAAACCTCAGGAATCCATACCGGCACTGATGTTGGAAGTACAGAAATATGGAGAACTGTCTAATTTTAAAATAAATTTTGAAAAATCTGTAATTTTACCTAGTCATGTACCATCGGCAATGGCCACATCTCTGAAGAATAACTTTCCATTCATCTGGAAAGGGGAATCTCTATATTATCTGGGAGTGCATATTACAGCGAATGCAAAACTTTTGTATGAGCTTAATTACGGCTCCCTAATGATGGAGATAATGAAGGACCTTCAGAGATGGAAAGGCCATTCCCTGACATGGTTTGGAAGGGTTAACGCTATTAAAATGAACATAATACCTAGAATAATTTACCTTCTATATACTGTACCCATGGCACTTCCACAGATTTTTTTTTAACAAATACATAAAGCCTTTATATCCACTTCAGCCCCGGAAGGATTTACCCCCTTCCTGACCAAAGCACTTTTTACAATTCGGCACTGCGTCACTTTAACTGCTAATTGCACGGTCATGCAATGCTGTACCCAAACAAAATTTATGTTCTTTTTTTCCCACAAATAGAGCTTTCTTTTGATGGTATTTGATCACCTCTGCGGTTTTTATTTTTTGCGCTATAAACAGAAAAAGACCGAAAATTTTGAAAAAAAATGATATTTTATACTTTTTGTTATAAAAAAAATCCAATAAACTCAATTTTAGTCATACATTTAGGCCAAAATGTATTCGGCCACATGTCTTTGGTAAAAAAATGTCAATAAGCGTATATTTATTGGTTTGCGCAAAAGTTATAGCGTCTACAAACTAGGGTACATTTTCTGGAATTTACACAGCTTTTAGTTTATGACTGCCTATGTCATTTCTTGAGGTGCTAAAATGGCAGGGCAGTACAAAACCCCCCCAAATGACCCCATTTTGGAAAGTAGACACCCCAAGGAAATTGCTGAGAGGCATGTTGAGCCCATTAAATATTACATTTTTTTGTCCCAAGTGATTGAATAATGATAAAAAAATTATTTTTTAACAAAAACTTGTCACTAAATAATATATTGCTCACACATGCCATGGTTATATGTGAATTTGCACCCCAAAATACATTCTGCTGCTTCTCCTGAGTACGGGGATACCACATGTGTGGTACTTTTTGTGAGCCTAGCCGCGTACGGGGCCCCAAAAACCAATCACCGCCTTCAGGATTTTGGGCGTACATTTTTGATTTCACTCCTCACTACCTATCACAGTTTTAACCACTTCAGCCCCGGAAGAATTTACCCCCTTCCTGACCAGAGCACTTTTTGCGATTTGGCACTGCGTCACTTTAACTGACAATTGCGCGGTCATGCAACGTTGCACCCAAACAAAATTGATGTCCTTTTTTCCCCACAAATAGAGCTTTCTTTTGGTGGTATTTGATCACCTCTGTGGTTTTTATTTTTTGTGCTATAAACAAAAATAGAGCGACAATTTTGAAAAAAACGCATTATTTTTTACTTTTTGCTATAATAAATATCCCCCAAAAATATATTAAAAAACTATTTTTTACCTCAGTTTAGGCCGATCGTATTCTACATATTTTTGGTAAAAAAAATAATCGCAATAAGCGATTATTGATCGGTTTGCGCAAAAAAGTTATAGCGTTTACAAACTAGGGGATAGTTTTTTGCCATTTTTATTAAATTTTTTTTTTTTGTTTTAAATGGCGGCGATCAGCGATTTTTATCGTGACTGCAACATTATGGCGGACACATCGGACATTTTTGACACATTTTTTGGACCATTGTCATTTATACAGCAATCAGTGCTATAAAAATGCATTGATTCCTGTATAAATGGCACTGGCAGTGAAGGGGTTAACCACTAGGGGGCGGGGAGGGGTTAAATCAGTACTAGGGAGTGATTACTAACTGTCAGGGGCATGGGCTGTCAGTGTGACCTCACTAATCGAGTGACACTGTCACTAGGCAGAACGGGGAGATGCTGTTTACAACAGCATCTCCCCGTTCGTCCTCTCCGTGAGGCGATCGCGGGTATGCCCGCGGCGATCGAGTCCACGGGACCCGTGACCCGACTCACGGAGCTTGCTGCGGGCGCCGCCAGCCGCGTGCACACCCGCTGGCCGCCTCTTAAAGGGGAACGTACAGGAACGTGATTTTGCCTGTACGAGCCCTTCTGCTGACGTAAATGTATGTGAGGCGGTCGGCAAGTGGTTAAAGGTCATAAAATGCCAAGATGGCACAAACCCCCCAAATGACCCCATTTTGGAAAGTAGACACCCCAAGCTATTTGCTGAGAGGCATGTTCAGTCCATGGAATAATTTTATATTTTGACACAAGTTGCGGGAAAATTACAAACTTTTTTCTTTTTTTGCACAAAGTTGTCACTAAATGATATATTGCTCACACAGGCCATGGGCATATGTGGAATTGCACACCAAAATACATTCTGCTGCTTCTCCTGAGTATGGGGATACCAAATGTGGGGGACTTTTTGGGAGCCTAGCCGCGTACGGGACCCCGAAAACCAAGCACCGCCTTCAGGCTTTCTAAGGATGTAAATTTTTGATTTCAATCCTCACTACCTATCACAGTTTAGAAGGCCACAAAATGCCCAGATGGCACAACCCCCCCCAAATGACCCCATTTTGGAAAGTAGACACCCCAAGCTATTTGCTGAGAGGCATGGTGAGTATTTTGCAGCTCTCATTTGTTTTTGAAAATGAAGAAAGACAAGAAAAATGTATTTTTTTTTCTTTTTTCAATTTTCAAAACTTTGTGACAAAAAGTGAGGTCTGCAAAATACTCACTATACCTCTTATCAAATAGCTTGGGGTGTCTACTTTTCAAAATGTGGTCATTTGGGGGGGTTTTGTGCCACCTGGGCATTCCATGGCCTCCGAAACTGTGATAGGCAGTGAAGAGTGAAATCAAAAATTTACATCCTTAGAAAGCCTGAAGGCGGTGCTTGGGTGCGGGGTCATTTGGGGGGTTTTGAACTGTCCTGGCATTTAATGCACAACATTTAGAAGCTTATGTCACACATCACCCACTCTTCTAACCACTTGAAGACAAAGCCCTTTCTGACACTTTTTGTTTACATGAAAAATTTTTTTTTTTTTCAAGAAAATTACTTTGAACCCCCAAACATTATATATTTTTAAAGCAAATGCCCTACAGATTAAAATGGTGGGTGTTTCATTTTTTTTTTCACACAGTATTTGCGCAGCGATTTTTCAAACGCATTTTTTTGAAGAAAAACAAACACTTTTTTAAATTTTAATGCACTAAAGCACACTATATTGCCCAAATGTTTGATGAAATAAAAAAGATTATCTTAGGCCGAGTACATGGATACCAAACACGACATGCTTTAAAATTGTGCACAAATGTGCAGTGGCTACAAACTACATACATTTTTAAAAGTCTTTAAAAGCCTTTACAGGTTACCACTTTAGATTTACAGAGGAGGTCTACTGCTAAAATTACTGCCCTCGATCTGACCTTCGCGGTGATACCTCACATGCATGGTGCAATTGCTGTTTACATTTAATACCAGATCGATGCTTGCGTTCACCTTTGCGCGAGAGCAGGGGGGGGGACAGGGGTGCTTTTTTTTTTCTTTATTATTTTTTTGCTTTTTTATCTTATTTTTAAACTGTTCCTTTTATTTATTTATTTTTAATCATTTTTATTGTTATCTCAGGGAATGTAAATATCCCCTATAATAGCAGTGACAGGTACTCTTTTTTTAAAAAAAATTGGGGTCTATTAGACCCTAGATCTCTCCTCTGCCCTCAAAGCATCTGACAACACCAAGATCGGTGTGATAAAATGCTTTCCCAATTTCCCAATGGTGCTGTTTACATCCGGCGAAATCTAAGTCATAAAATGCTTGTAACTTCTGGTTTCTTAGGCCATAGAGATGTTTGGAGCCATTATGGTCTCTGATCAGCTCTATGGTCAGCTGGCTGAATCACCGGCTGCATTCTCAGGTTCCCTGTTGGGACAGGAGAGCCAGAGAAAAACATGGGAGACGGTGGGGGGGCATTCCCTCCCACTGCTTGTAAAAGCAGTCTAGAGGCTAATTAGCCGCTAGGATTGCTTTTACATGAAAGCTGACCGCTGGCTGAAAAGAATACCAAGATGATACCTAAACCTGCAGGCATCATTCTGGTATAACCACTCAAAGTCCAGCAACATACCAGTACGTTGGTGGTCCTTGATGGGCATATATTGTAAACTTTTTTTTCATGCAGCCTGTGGGCTGAACGAAAAAAAGAGATTGATCGGTGGCTTTGCCCACCATTAGAATACCTCCCTTCATCCACCCACTTCTAATGATGGGCATACATGCACCATTTATATATGCCGAAGCATGGGGGCATCCACCCGCAAAAGGTAGGAGCAAATCGCTCCTCCGCCCCTGCTGCCCCCATGCTTCGGCATATATGCTCTTTTTTTAATTGTGGTGGTGAAATCACCTCCGACAGCGCTGGAGTCACGGCTTTATGTATCGTGGGAGCAAACGCTGTTGCTGACAAGATAAATAAATCCGCTCTGCAGCTGAATGGCGCACCTGAAAACAAAAAAATGGTTAACAGTAAAACACAGTAAACAGTAAAGTATAAAAAAATTGCCTACCTATAAAGCAAACATGATAAAACATAATAACAATAAAACATTGTAGAATAGAATACAGTAAAAAAGAGCAGAACAATAGAGAGAGAATAGAGAGAGAACAATAAAATGACAACTATTTTTGTTTTTTTATTTTATATTTTTTTGTGTTTTTTTTACACTTTTTTTGTAACTAACTTTTGTAACTGTAACCGGTTCCAGGTTCGGGTCTCTCAAAATGCGATGGCATCTTGGGAGACCCTGTGAAAGTGTGCCTAGTCTGTGCAGTGCTGTACCCTACGCTAATACTCAACTAGTGAATGGTAGCGTTCAAAACATTCACCAATGCTAAGACCAGGATTGTCAGGACAGGAGGGACAATAATACCGGGTGTCATGCCTAAATCTGCGTTTGCTGCAGACACGACATCTTTTTTGTCGGGCTCGTTGGGTAGGGGTACTCTGGAGGACATAAAGAAAATGCCTCTCAAGCAGCCGACTTACTGCATTTGGTTGGGGAAGGTGAGGTGGAGCACCGTCTGGATACAGAAGGGCTCTGACGATCTCTTCCTGGAATTTAAGGAAGGATCCAGTCCGTCCTGAAGCTCTGTATAGCACATGAGCATTCAGCAAATTGAATTCAATTCAATTGAAATAAATAAACAGACACTTTTTTGTACCAGCGTCTGGCCTTATGGGCAATTAGGTACGGCGCCAACAACTGGTCGTTGAGGTCCACCCATCCCATATTTTGGTTATATTCATGGACACAGAGGGGTTTCTCCACAACACCAGTCGCCGTAGGAATTTGGACCGTCATGTCTGCATGAAGAGAGGTAAGAACGAAAACATTCTTATTATCCCTCCACTTCATAGCGAGCAAATTATTACACTTCAAGCAGGCTCTCTCCCCCAGCCTAAGACGGGAATCTACAAGCCGCTGGGGAAAGCCCCGGCGATTAGGTCGCACGGTGCCACATGCTCCAATCTGCTGATCAAACAAGTGACTAAAAAGTGGCACGCTCATGTAATAATTGTCCACATATAAGTTGTACCCCTTTCCGAATAAGGGTGATACCAAGTCCCACACTATCTTGCCAGCGCTTCCTATGTAGTCAGGGCAGTTTGTCTGCTTTTCGTGGACATCTTTTCCCTCCTAAACCATAAATCTACATGTATAGCCTGTGGCCCTGTCACAGAGCTTATACATCTTGACCCCGTATCTGGCACGCTTGCTGGGAAGGTACTGTTTGAATGACAAGCGGCCAGAAAACTTAATCAGGGACTCATCAACGCAGACAACTTGATGGGGGGTAAACAAGTCTGCGAAACATTGGTTGAAGTGGTTTACGAGGGGCCGAATTTTGTAGAGCCGATCGTATCCAGGGTCTCCCCGAGGACGACAGAGTTCATTGTTGTTGAAGTGCATGAACCACAAGATCTGCTCGTATCGTGCCCTGGCCATGGAGGCAGAGAACAAGGGCATATGGTGAATTGGGTCAGTGGACCAATATGACCGCAACTCACTCTTTTTAGTTATGCCCATGAGGAGGGAAAGGCCCAGAAAGAGCTTAAATTCAGAAACCGTAATTGGTCTCCAATCTCTGGCAAGGGAGGACTGGGGAATAGTGGCGATGTGTTGACCAGCGTATAAATTGCTTTGGTCCACAATAGATCTATAGAGATGTTTGGTGAAAAACAGCGAAAAAAAATCAAGAGACGTAAAATCAACTGTTTCCACCTGAATTCCGGGTTGGCCAGTGAATGGGGGAAGTACGGGTGCTGCAGAAGTGGTGGGTTCCCAATTAGGATTAGTGAATGCAGCAGGAAGGGCACTATGGGCACGACGGGCCTGTGTTCGTCTTCTTGGTGGCAGCGGGACACTACTTGTGCTTGCCACCTCGCCAGCTTGAACTGCACTTATGGGACTCGCCACGTCACCAAGTGTTACTGCAGTGCTGGATGTACGACCAGGGTGTACTAGGCCGCTGGTGTTTGCCAGTTCACCAGGAGTAGCGGCGCTAGTACTTGTCTGCGCCATACGAGGGACCTGCGGTTCTTGCACATCAACGACAGAAGAAGATTGGGGTCTGGTACGCCTGACCTTGGCAGGGACCACAACTCCGTCATCAGATCTATCTGTTATGGAGCCGCTGTCCTCCACAGGATTGTATTCTGAGCCTGAATCTGACAGATGAGTGACTTCCTCTTCACTATCTGTCATGCTCAGAAACGTGTAGGCCTCTTCACTAGTGTACCTTCGATTTGCCATTTTGGGCTCTAAATTTAGTGGTACACTAGTGAGACTCACAGGCAAAAAAGCTCCTGACTGTCAGCGACTGTATCAAAACGCTACCAAAAAACTGTTAGCGATCGCAGGGATCAGGCCTGACTCTGCGAATGCTGCAGTTATGTGCGTTTAGTGTTTTGTAAGTGACAGTGATTGATCGATACTGCACTTGGGTGGGCTGGGCTGGGCAGAGGGGAAAAACGCAGGTGCTAGCAGGTATCTGGGCTGATCCCGCTAACACTGCGTTTTGGGGAGCCCTAAACTGCTGGGGATGCTAGTATAGATCTGATCGGATCAGATATTGAGGTGGTATACTGTGTGCGTGGGTGTTAGCGGTACTGGCACTAACCTGATGCTGCCTGGGGCGATGCAGACCCTATCTGACCCTAAAACTTAACTTATATCACCGCCGGGCGATTAGAGGGTTAAACCTCTATTAGGTAATAAACGACGGGTGCCCTGACACTATAAAAAATAAACTAACTAACCAGCGTCACCCGTAACAGTTATACGGTGATCACTGGTGAAAGGGTTAACTAGGGTGCAATAAGGGGGTTAAAACCTTTACTAGGTAGTATATGGGGTCCCTGTCGGTATAAAAACGCTGACGGTGAACCTAAATACTTACCTCCCTAACTAGCGTCACCTGTGAAACTAATACAGCGATCAGAAAAATGATCGCTTAGTGACACTGGCGAAGGGGGGTGATCACAGGGTTAAAACTTTATTAGGGGGGTTAGGGGGGTACCCTAGACCTAAAGGGGCCTAACACTAACTGCCCTACCACTTATAACTGTCACAAACTGATACTAATGCAATAATCAGAAAAAAAAACTGCTATTGGTGTCACTGTGACAGGGTGTACATGGGGGTGATCGGGGGTGAAATGTGTGTCTGCGTGTTCTACTGTAAGTGTAGTGTTGGTGCAAACTCACATTGATGTCTTCTCTCCTCAGCGCCAGAACGAAAAGACCGGCTCGATGAGAGATGACATCACTTCCTCTGCTTCTGTTAACATTACAGAAGCCGAGGAAGCTTGTCATTCACCAGGAGCAATCGTGAGGGGGTGGCCATGAATGAGTGGCCTCCCCCTCACCTCGGGTTTGCTCCTGATGAGAATCCGACCCCCACAGGCACCTCGGGCAGGCAGGGATGTACAGGTAAGCCCTTACGCCTGCCCGTGCCATTGTGCCGACGTACATCGGCGTGCGGCGGTCGGCAACTGGTTAAAGACCTTATTTAAATTACGGCGTATAACACGCACCCCAAGTTTAGGAGGGAATTTTAAGGAAAAAACTTTTAGGAGGGAAGTTTAAAGAAAAAAAAAAAACTTTCATTTAAATGCCCATCAATGCAGCGTTATCGTGTCCATCTGCAGCCTTGTCAGTGCAGCCTTGCCCCAGTGCAGCCTTGTCAGTGCAGCTTTGCCCCAGTGCAGCCTTGTCAGTGCAGCTTTGCCCCAGTGCAGCCTTGCCCCAGTGCAGCCTTGCCCCCGTGGTCAGTGCAGCCTTGTCCCCAGTGTACATTACATGATCGCCACCGACATACACAAGTTTAGTGTGTAGTTTTAAATATGGCGCTGCAGAGTTCGGAGGGACTCGGCGGAGCTGAACGAGTGCCGCTGAGAACACAGTGACTGGGCGGAGCCGAGATACACATAGCCGAGGGTTCTCGGCTCTTCTCGGTGCCGTTCACAGTCACGCCCAATTGTCATTGAAAGTGTGAGAGCGCTGAAAGCTGAAAATTGGTCTGGGAAGGAGGGGGGTGAAAGTGCCCAGTATTGAAGTGGTTAAGGGCCTCTGGAGTTGAAAATGTCCTATATCACATGGGGTGTGTACAATGTATGGGACACTGCAAGAGAACAAAAAAACATATGCAGTAAATGTATTTAGAAAGGGATACTTTATGTTGTCTGCTTGTGCTGTAAACATTTACATAAAACAATGTATTGAGATGTGACCTATACAGATAAAACATTAGTCAAAGACAATGTGAGTATTAAAAAGGATAAAGATAGAAAAGAGAAAGAGAAATAAATAAATAATGAAAGAGAGAGAGTGAGAGAGAAAGAGAGAAAGAAATAAAGAATGAGAGAGTGATAGAAAGATAAATAAATAAATGCTGGTGCTGTAAAGCTTTTCATAAAACGATGAAAGAAAGAAAGAGTGAGGCCCCTTTCACACGAACGATCCATTCAGGTCCGCCTGTCAGTTTTTTTTTTAATTCAATAATTTTTATTGATTTTCAATTTTTTAATAGGTTACATAACAAAGCGAACAATAAAAGGAAGAGAAAAAGAAAAATAATAAAAAATAAAAGGAAAATAAGATACATAGAATAGTTTGATACACATAGTTCTAGATCATATAGAATAAAGTATTATTGATTATTGAATCTGTTTGTCCAAATTAGCCATTTTCTATTGAACATTTTACAGTGCATTGCATTTATTGCTAAGAGGCGCTCAAAGGTGTAGTTGTTATTGACAGCTTGTACTACGTCCGAGAGGTTGGTGCTGCCTGTCAGTTTTTTAGGTGGACCTGAACGAACCCTCCATAGACCTCTATGGAGCATCGGACGTCAGCTGTGACATGTCTGCTGACATCCGACCCGCTCCGATCCGAAAAAGTGTAACGGAGGAAAAACCTACTCTTTCATCCGTTTTCAGATCAGATCGGATCGGGTGACGACGGACTCTACGGTCCGTCATCATCTGATCCTTCATAGAGGAGAATGGCACTCTGACAGGTCCGTCGCTGCACAGTGTGCAGAGACTGACCTGTCATCTGCCTGCTCAGCGGCGGAGCGATCCCCGCTGAGCAAGCGGATGTTCACGGGGCAGATCATCATGGATCCATCCCATGTGAAAGAGGTCTAAAAGAGAAAGAAAGAAAAAAAGAAAGAGAGAGAAAGAGATAAATAAAATAAATAAACACTTGTGCTGTAAACCTTTTAATAAAATTATGGAAGAGAGATAAATAAATAGAGATTGAAGAGTGAGAGAGAAAGACAGAAAGAAAGAATGAGAGATAGCGGAAGAAAAAGAAAGAAAAAAAGAAAGAAAGAGATAAGTAAATAAATGCTTGTGCTGTAAACCTTTTCAATACATAAAACGATGTATTGAGATGTGAACTATAAAGAAAACAAAAATTAGTCATAGACAATGTGAGTTTAAAAAAGGATAAAGATAAAAAGAGAGAGAATTAAATAAATAAAGAATGAAAGAGATAGAGAGAGAGAAAAAAAGAGAAAGAAAAAAAAAAAGAGAGAGTGAGGCAAAGAAAGTGAGAAATAAAGAATAAAGTGAGAGAGAAAGAAAAAGAGAAGAAAAAAATAAAGAATGAAAAGCACGAGAGAAATAATAACAATAATTAAGAACTCAAGAGAAAGAGAGAGCGAGAGAGAAATAAAGACAGACAGATATGGGCAACTTGAGCGTGTTCTCTCTTTGCTGGTCCTGAAATTACGGTACTCATCGTAATAGGCGCACAGGTTGCTTTTTTTTTGGTGGTTGGCTAGACCGTATATTTTCAAACCAAGGTTGACTTGAGTTGACCTCAGTCCACAGAGCTGGAGGGGCGTAACCCGGATGTCAATGTCAGACAGGAAAACAGATCTTTCTATTTGTCTAACAATCAACTACAAAGCTGTTTGCCCCCCCTGCTGGACAGGAACGGTACAGCAGTGTTGGGTCAGCACCACTGACTTGGACACCCCCCGGGTCCCTCGCTGGACAGTGATAACAAATCTTCTATGAATGTGGAGGGAGATGTCCAGCAGAACTCCTCCGGTACTACCGATACTCCTCCATCCTCAGTGCTCCCCCTCACATACCGATCCCCGGTAGTCACTTTGCTACAATGTAAAGTAGTGAGTGTACAGCTTGTATAAAAGCCTCCAGGCTCACCTGTCCCCAGAGCCGGTAAAAGGGGTGGGCAAGAGGGGCGGGTGCCCTGGGTGGAGTGTGAGGGGGGCGGATTTCTCCCCCTCCTTCTCCTAGCTGACTCTGAGCATAATACGAGAGCCGTTCGCATTGCCACTGCTCCATCCCCCTGCATCCTCATTGGCAGGGAAGAGAGCGACTTCAGGAAGGATTGAACCAGCAGGGGGAGAGGCGGACAAGCCTCCCATTATCTCAGTGACAGTGAAAAAACAGACTGATTTCTCCCGTCCAGGACAGGAGAATCAGTGTGTAAATTGTGAGACTGGTGGCTGCAGCTCTGTAGTGTCTGTGACACTTACACAGCCCAGCGAACGCATCACCTCCCCCCTCACTGACAGGAGATCAGGAATATAGCTCCTCCTCCTCCTATCACCTCTGCTCATCCAGTGACTTCCCACCCCGCCCACACTATCCCCGGTGTGAAGATCATGTATCTGAAGTGAGGGATGTGGGCAGGAAATATGAAAACAGCAGCTGCAGATTCCTGCGTGCCAAAGATGCCTGATCTTCCAGCCCGGACCTGTGGGGGAGTGCACACTGCAGTACACAGTGATCACTGAAATGTCCTCATCTCCATCCCTCATCTGTCTCCTCCCCTCTCATGTTCTTTCAAGACATTCACTAACTTTCACTTTCAAGACTGGCAATAGTTGGTACAAATTTCTTTCCAGCAAACACAGATTGCAGGGAAGAAATTTGCATGATTCCCCCATTAGCACAGTCAGTGGTGACAGGAGAATCCCTTCCACTGAGCAATTGTATTGTCCCCACAAACAGTGATTATCAGTAGTGAAAATCATAAGAATACCCGGCAGACTGGTTGTACCCAATTTGATTGCTCAACTTGGTACATTCAGCCTGCCCATTAATGGTTCAAATCTCAGCCAGTTCCTGCTGAAACAGCTGAGATTTAACCTCTTGCTTACTGGGCACTTAATCCTCCCTCCTATCCAGACCAGTTTTCAGCTCTGACGCACTTTGAATGACAATTGCACGGTCATACAACGCTGTAGACAAATTAAATTTTTATCATTTTTTTCCCCACAGATAGAGCTTTCTTTTGGTGGTATTTGATCACCTCTGCGGTTTTTATTTATTGTTAAAAAAATGTAAAAAGACCAAATTAAAAAAAAATAAATAAATATATATATATATATATATATATATATATATATATATATATATATATTTTATTATTATATTTTGTTATAAAATTTTAAAACAGGTAATTTTTCTCCTTCATTGATGTACGTTGATGAGGCGGCACTGATGGGTGGCAATAATGGGCACTGATCAGTTACACTGATAGGCATCAATGCTAAGTGGCATTGATAGGTGGCACTGGTGGGCATTGATAGGTGGCACTGGTGGGCACTGTGAGGTGGCAATGGCAGATGGCACAGATGAGGCATAATTGCCTCTTCAGGACCGATGCCCCTTGCAGATAAGCCGGTGATCAGCTTTTTTTTCTCCTCGCCCTTACTCGGATCTGTGATCACCCGAGTCTCAGTGACTTGGTCACACAGCATGCGCAGGGCACGTGCACAGGGGAGGCCTCCCAGAGCACTGCGGCCGTCATTCAGCTATAGCGCGGATGTCTATGGCTGGTCTTAGCTCTTAGGCAGCCCATACATTGATCACTTTTTTCATTCAACTATTAGGTTGAATGAAAAAAAAAAGAATGTTCCAATTCCCCCATCTACACATTCCAGGCGGAAGGGGGAATCCTCCCACTGTGGACCAGTGGTGGAATCCACTGTGATGTTGTATAGAGCCAAAAAGATTAGAATTGTGTCAATGTCCCAATATTTATGGACCTGACTGTACATATAATTAAAATGTGTGAGTGAACTCTGTTTCTATCGCATTAAACCTAATTGAAGTTGTATTGTATTAAGTATATTCTTGTTTTGAAATGACATTGATTCTTTCTTAAAAATGGGGGGGCGCAGTTTGCCATCTTCGCCCTGGGCACCAAATGGCCTTGTCCCAGCACTGCCTGTCCCACACCTATCCATTCCATGCATGTGCTTCCACTGTGGAGAAACTTATAAATTTAAGGTGGAGGTCCACCACAAAAAGAAGTTGCATAAAAAAACCCTAAAAAAATTGGAGAAAAAAAAAAAATTAACTTACCTGAAATGGCGGTTGCTAGGCAGTCTTCCTAATCTGCCTCTTCCTACGCCGCGGTGATGTTCTGTCTTCTGCTCCCCGCGTTGTCTTCTGGGGAATGGGGTGCGTTGTGTTATGGGAACTGTGGGTGTCCCACAACACATTGTGTCCCATTCACAAAGCACTGTGCGACTTGCGCGTGCGCAGTAGGAAACTGGCAGTGAAGCCGTAAGGCTCCACTGCCTGTTTCCCTTAGTTAGGATGCTGACATCACGGGCACCCAGGACAGGTCAGTGTACTTATTTAAAGTCAGGAGCTACAGTGTTTGTAGCTGCTGACTTTTATTTTTTTTTTCCCCGGCCGGAACTCCCCTTTAAGTGTTAGGACTGCAAGCAACAAAGGGTGCTGTGAGGAGGCCTCAGTGGCATATCCAGGGTATGGCACATATGGCAAGTACCATGGGCATCAAATGAAGGGGGCACTCGTGAGTGGTTGGGCAGCAAGGCACCTACCAGGGTCTGAGTATCTCTTCTTCCCTCCAGGCTCCCGAGAATAGGCAGGATCTCCTTTTCAGAACCTTTGATAATGGACAATGGCAGCGCTGTGAGTGGGACTATTTCTCATTTGTTTCTCATGTAACTCCTGTGAGTGCAGTCACTGGCCGCTGAGTAAGCAGGCAGGCGGCCTCATTTTCCGATGCTACCTCTATAGTTCTGGCTACAGCATCCCCTGACAGCTGAATATCACTCCGCCACCTGCTGTCAGGGATGCTGTAGCTTGGACTATAGCCAGGGCCAGATGAAAAGCATCATGGGCCTGGTGCTAAGGATTTTGTTGGGCCTTTTTATAAAAATTAATAAAATGAAAACGCAAACAATTTTTTGTTAAATTAACCACTTACCGACCGGCTCCTGTACATATACGTCATTTTTTTGAAGATGGATATCTCGGTAACGGCAGCAGCTGCTGCCACAACCGAGGTATCCATCTTTAGGGCCGGCGGTTCTGTACACGATAATGGTGGTCTCTGCGGCAGGTTCACCGTGAGATCACCGTTATCGGCGGTGGGAGAGGTGCCATCCCCCCTCCCGCCGCTCTCCCGTGCCTTCCGCCGCTTACCGGAGCCATCGGTAGCGGCGGAGGCAATCGGGTCCTTTCCCTTCCTCAGTATGGAGACAAGTGAGGCTAAGATGGCCCCCACCCATCTCCATACTATAGGACGGCTGAAGCGACGTCATGGTTCTAGCAGTGGGTAAGCGGGTGTTCCTGGCACTCCCTGGAGGGTATGTGAGTTGTGTCATTTGGGCTTTGTAGGGGGGCTGAGTGACCTTTGGTGACCTTTATTAAATCATTAATAACGCAAAAACGATAAAAGGTAGAACGGAAATTTTAGCAGCACAAAACAGCACAAACGTAGCACTAACCAACAAGACCAGTTTTGTGTCATTCGGGCATTGTAGGGGGCTGAGTGACCTTTGGTGACCTTGAATAAATCATTAATAACGCAAAAATGATAAAAGATAGAATGAAAATGTTAGCAGCACAAAACAGCACAAATGTAGCACTAAGCAAGGAGACCAGTTTTGTGTCATTTGGGCATTGTAGGGGGGCTGAGTGACCTTTGGTGACCTTTAATAAATCATTAATAACGAAAAAACGATAAAAGATAGAATGGAATTTTTAGAAGCACAAACGTAGCACTAACCAACGAGACCAGTTTTGTGTCATTTGGACATTGTAGGGGGGCTAGGTGATGTCATGGTCTGGAAAAAACAATTGCTAATATCTTAAAAATAAAAGCAGCACAAATGTAAATTTTTACAGCACAAACGCAGCACTAAAGAAACACACTTGAGTTTTTATTTGTGCTGATTGTAGGGGGGCCAGCTTCGCTGAGCTCCCCACAGGTCCTGCAGGCAACACATTTGAATTATCGTTATTTTTTAAACAAACCCCCCTTGTGGTGAACTAGGATTTTTTGTGTGGTTGTTCTATGAGAAATTACTACCAATTCTATTGTTACTATCTTACCTACTGTATACCATTGTTATCAGTGTTTCATATATTTATGTACTGTGCTATGTGCCAAGATGCATTATGTATGTTATCTTATACTAGGGCTGAAACAACTAATCGATTAATTGACAACTAATCGATTATAAAATTAATCGATTACTATTTTCATAATCGATTAATCGGCCAGAAACATAATGGGGTTAAAAAAGCTCAAATTAGCCCTATATAGTACGAAAAAAGGGCAAATAATCTCTACTGTAAATATTACTTTCACTGTTGCACAGTAAAAAAAAGAATTTATTTATTTTTTTTAACTGCATTATGTTACGACATGTCTTAGGCCTGGTTCCCACCTATGTGTTTTTTGGTGCATTTTGCAGAAATGCACTACAGTTCATGTAACGTTCACATCTATGCGTTTTTCAGCTGCTGTGTATTTGGAAAGGGTCAAGGACCTTTTTCAATGCAAAACGGTGCTTTTTTTGTTCAATATACTATAATGGAGAAGCTGCAGAAAAGCATGTAATATTACAGTTCTGTTTGAAAATCTGCAAAACAGTCTAGAATTTTTTTTTCTTTAAAAAAAAAATTGATCCGAGTCCAGATTCAATCTCTAATAGTATATAGAGTATATCTCTTCTGTCTGTTATTCTCAGAGAGGATTAAAGATTTTACTACCTAACCATATAGTTGGTTAGTTATATTTACCCCTTCGTATAAAGATATTTAGGAATAAAATGCATTTTTTTTAAACTTTACATATTAACTAAATTATACACCACACTGTTTAAGGTTATTAACCGATTAATCGATTAATTGAAACAATAATCGGCCAACTAATCGATTATGGAAATAATCCTTAGTTTCAGCCCTATCTTATACCTTCATTACTGGAATCATGTATGGTTACAATTTAGCTCTCAATAAAAATCCTTTTATGTTCACCCAATTACTTTTCTTGCTGTCACGTGCTTCACACAAAGCCCCACCCTCCTTGTAAATAAACTCCTTTCTCTATTTATTCAGGTAAACTATTGATCGATGTAATGATGTACTGTGGAAAAAGTAAATACATTCTTGGCCACAGAAGCCCATAGCAGTCATGATGTCTTGTAAGCATCTACAAACCATTCTCTGACATTGATTCAGTGAAAGTTGTGATGATCTCTCCATGCAAAATTCCTTCAGCTACAAGATGTTGGTGGGTTTCCTTCCACTGACTACCTATTTCAAAATCCCCCTACAAATATTAAATGGGAATCAAATCAGGAGAAAACGTGTTCTGACAAAATGAGCAACCTGCATGTATACACCACTGGGATCAGATATTATATCTCTGTATACAGATCACATCTATTCTATATACTGATCTCCATGTATACACCGCTGGGATCACACATTATATCTCTGTATACAGATCACATCTATTCCTATATACTGATCTCCATGTATACACCGCTGGGATCAGATATTATATCTCTGTATACAGATCACATCTATTCCTATATACTGATCTCCATGTATACACCGCTGGGATCACACATTATATCTCTGTATACAGATCACATCTATTCTATATACTGATCTCCATGTATACACCGCTGGGATCAGATATTATATCTCTGTATACAGATCACATCTATTCCTATATACTGATCTCCATGTATACACCACTGGGATCAGACATTATATCTCTGTATACAGATCACATCTATTCCTATATACTGATCTCCATGTATACACCGCTGGGATCACACATTATATCTCTGTATACAGATCACATCTATTCCTATATACCGATCTCCATGTATACACCGCTGGGATCAGACATTATATCTCTGTATACAGATCACATCTATTCCTATATACTGATCTCCATGTATACACCGCTGGGATCACACATTATATCTCTGTATACAGATCACATCTATTCTATATACCGATCTCCATGTATACACCGCTGGGATCAGATATTATATCTCTGTATACAGATCACATCTATTCTATATACTGATCTCCATGTATACACCGCTGGGATCACACATTATATCTCTGTATACAGATCACATCTATTCTATATACTGATCTCCATGTATACACCGCTGGGATCAGACATTATATCTCTGTATACAGATCACATCTATTCCTATATACTGATCTCCATGTATACGCCGCTGGGATCAGATATTATATCTCTGTATACAGATCACATCTATTCCTATATACTGATCTCCATGTATACACCGCTGGGATCACACATTATATCTCTGTATACAGATCACATCTATTCTATATACTGATCTCCATGTATACACCGCTGGGATCAGACATTATATCTCTGTATACAGATCACATCTATTCCTATATACTGATCTCCATGTATACACCGCTGGGATCACACATTATATCTCTGTATACAGATCATATCTATTCTATATACTGATCTCCATGTATACACCGCTGGGATCAGACATTATATCTCTGTATACAGATCATATCTATTCTATATACTGATCTCCATGTATACACCGCTGGGATCAGACATTATATCTCTGTATACAGATCATATCTATTCTATATACTGATCTCCATGTATACACCACTGGGATCAGACATTATATCTCTGTATACAGATCACATCTATTCTATATACTGATCTCCATGTATACACCGCTGGGATCAGATATTATATCTCTGTATACAGATCATATCTATTCTATATACTGATCTCCATGTATACACCACTGGGATCAGACATTATATCTCTGTATACAGATCACATCTATTCTATATACTGATCTCCATGTATACACCGCTGGGATCAGACATTATATCTCTGTATACAGATCACATCTATTCCTATATACTGATCTCCATGTATACACCGCTGGGATCACATATTATATCTCTGTATACAGATCACATCTATTCTATATACTGATCTAGAAGATCAGAGCTGACATTACCTGTCACACATCCTCCGATCATCTCCTCTCCTCTCCTCTGGTACAAGTCAGGCAGAGAAGTTACAATGTATATAAGATCCAGAACAGCAACTAACTAAATCTACACTCTGATTGCAGATATCTGCCAAGTCCTCCTGTCCTGAGCTCTGCTCTGGTTCTTAGTTGGGGATCTATGCAAATGGATACTTATTATTCATCATCTCCAGCCAATCAGGCGCTGGAAACAGATCAGTAGGCGGAGCTCCACTTCATAATGCAGAATAAGCTGTCAGCATTCTTATCGCACTTCCTTGTAGCTCTTCACACATAACTTTTGTTTGCATAGAAAGTTGCTGATATGTTTGGTATGTAGAGACTGAAGAAAGTTTGTGAAGATGACTGGGAGGATCAGGTGGGAAATTGAGAGCAGAATTCATTTTTTTGTAAAAGGAGATTATTATGTACAGATGTGTGTTTAACCCCTTCAATACCGAGCACTTTTACCCCCTTCCTGCCCAGGCCAATTTTCTTCTTTCAGCTTTGTCACTTTTTGCATGACAATTGAGCGGTCATACTACACTGTACCCATATGACATTTTTATCATTTTTTCATAAAACTAGAGCTTTCTTTTGGTGGTATTTAATCATGGCTGTTTTTTTCTATTTTTTGCTAAAAACAAAAAAAAAGCCCAAACATTTTGGAAAAACAAAAATTTTTCTTAATTTCTATTATGAAATTTTGTCAAGAAGTCATTTTTCTGTGGCACTGATGCCGATGGGCACTAATATGCAGCACTGATGAGGAGGCATTAATTTGCAGCACTGATAGGCAGCACTTATGGGCACTGATTGGCAACACTGACTGGCATCAGTGGCAGAATCACCATGGTCGCAACAGTCGCACTTGCGAGTGGACCCTGTCAAATCCCACCACTGTAAGGGGGCCCCAAGACCGCACAAAAGACACCTGGTGTAGCGGCTGCTGTTTCTCTCACCTCTGGCTCCAGTGACTGGCCTTGCAGCGTGTGTGGGGTGTTTCTGTTCCCATACGCTGCGATTACACTGTAAGGCATCTCTCCCTCTTTCTCCCCCCTCCTGCCCACCTCACACTAACACAGAGACTGAAGTCCCCTCCCTCTTTTCCTGGGCTCGGGTGTCAGAGACAGGAGAAGGAGGGGGAGGAGAATGGACACAGCAATTAGCATCAACAGAACAGGAGGTGCTGATCTGAGGTTTGTACTGAATCTTAAAGGGGTTGTAAAGGTAAAAATGTTTTCACCTTAATGCATTCTATGCATTAAGGTGAAAAAACTTGTGACAATACCGCCGCCCCCAGCCCCCCTGTTTTACTTACCTGACGCCTCGAAAGTCAGCTTCGCGTTCCCGACATCTATTCCTCCGCTCTCCCTGGCCGCTGATTGGCTACAGTGGATGGATTGGAAGCAGCGCAGCCATTGGCTCGCGCTGCTGTCAATCACATCCAATGACGCGGTGCGCTGGGGGGCGGGGCTGAGTGATACAGTGAGCGGCTATAGCCGCCGGCTGTATCACGAGAGCGCGCCCGCAAGCACTAACCACCATGCGAGGGAGCTCACATTAAGGTGGTTAATGCTTGCGGGGAGGAGCTGAAACAGCCGCCGAGGGACCCCAGAAGACCAGGTTCGGGGCCACTCTGTGCAGAACGAGCTGCACAGTGAAGGTAAGTATAACATGTTTGTTATTTTTAAGAAAAAAAAATTTACCTTTACAACCCCTTTAATGTTTGGCACTTGCAGGGGAAGGAGACACAGTGAAGGGGACTCAGAGAAGGGGGCAAGTTGTTAAAGATGAATACTTGCAGTGATTTGGGGGATGGGAGGATGCTTTATGTGTAAGAGGGCACTTTGGGGGGGAAGAAAACTTGTGATTGGGGGGGTCAGATTTTTTAATTAACCTCCCTTCCAGCACAATTTCTCTCCCCTCCCAAAGTGCCCCCTAACACCTAAAGCATCCTCTTATCCCCCAAATCACTGCATGTATTCATCTTTGACAACTTGCCCCCTTCTTAAAAGACAAACTGGCTGCTATTGAGGGGACAGTCATGGTGTCTGGGATCCTGGGCACCTTGCTAGAGATTCAGGGCAATTGCTCCAGGTACCTATTCTAGTGCCCCCCGTCAGGCAAGTTAATGGAGCCAAGTGCCTGAACTTTTTTTTGGCACTGAGCCCCAAGACTCGGTTCACACCACAAATCACATAGGAACACGCTGTGCGTTCCTTTGCAATGCACATGCCTTCCAGGTGCTGTGCGATTTTCAGCCCTTTCATTTTAATGGGCTGCAACTGTGTCAGTCTGCACTGAGAGCTGTGCATGCGCTGCTTTATAAAATGCACAGCAACTGGATTGCATGGTACTGCTGATCAAACATTCTAGTGCAGGCAAACACTGCTTTTGCGACCATTGTCATTAACCCCTTGCCACACACAAATATGTGGCCTCTCGGCGCCTGGGCCTTTGCACAGAGAGGCCGCATATTTGCATGAATTGTGATAAGTAGCGATGTACATGCCTTGAGCACCCCCTTCACAGTTACCAGCGTCTAACTGAAAGCTCCCAATCACTGCAAGCAATCAGGAGTTTTCGGATCTCATGACTGCCAGGAGGCACAGCATGAAGAGGATGAGTTGACACCCATTACAGATCGCTATGGCGGTGCATTTTGAATGCAGTGTGGGAAATGCACACAAAACGCAGGTTTCCCTCACAGCATTCTGGTATAAACAGACCCTTAATCCGTATACACAGGATTTCATTTGTATCTCAGGAAGGTCCCACCAAAACCAGGACAGTTGGGAAGTATGGATTTGGATTTGTGACAGAACGGGGGAGAGTACTTATGCTGGCATAGGGGAGAGAGGATTTGTGCTGGGGAGGATGGGGGGAGCGGATTTGACCCAGGATGAGGGGGGGGTTGGTTCTGCTGGAAGGGAGGACCTGGAAGAGAGGATCTGTGCTAGAGGTGGGGAGAGGATTTTTGCTGAGAGGGGGATTTAGTGGGGATGGATTTGTCCTGGGGGGATTTGAAAAGACGTCCTTCACGTTGCACCCCATCACAAACTCAGGCATAATGTGAAGGAGGTCCCAGCACGGCTGTGGACAGTAGGGGTGGTGGAGTTGCATTGTGGAGGGGAGTGGGGTGGCAGGTGGATGGTGGAGTGGAAGAGCATCAAAAATCAAAATGCACCTTTGCTTGTGTAGACAAAAATTCTTGCACTGGCTCTTCTGTTAGACCCCTTTCACACTGCTGATGCCTGGGCGTCAGCAGTAAAGTGGCACCATTTTTAGTGCCGCTTTACCTTCGTTTTAGCGTCGCTATTTGGCTGCTAGCGGGGCAGTTTTAAATCCGAAAAGGGGTTTAATCCACCCGCAAAACACCACCAGGGCGGCGTTTTGCCAGTGGTATCGCAGCGCTGCCCCATTGATTTCAATTGGGAGCAGCGGTGGAGGAGTGGTGAGTTCACCGCTCCTTCACGGCTCCAAAGAAGCTGCTGGCAGGACTTTTTCTGATGCCCTGCCAGCGCACCGCTCCAGTGTGAAAGCCCTCCGGCTTTCACACTGGAATGAATGTAGCAGCTGTTTTGGGACATTTTGCAGGCGCTATTTTTAATGCTATAGTGCCTGCAAAACGTTCCAGTGTGAAAGGGGTCTTACTGATAACCACCTCCTGACTTGGCCCCCCCACCACTCCCCACCGCTGCTAGCCCAATTCTGCCAGTCTGACATTCCAACCTCCATCAGTGTCCCCAATGTGAGCCACTTGCTGTCATAGCTTTCCTCCGGCACCACTGCAGCTCATATTCCCGGGCTTGGCAATGGGTATGTTGGTTCTCCTGTCATGGGTGATCTGCTCAGGGTCCGCTCACTGAGCCTGTCAGTACCATCCTGTTTAAAAGCCTTTCAGATGCTGGGAGTGCAGGTCTTACATGCCGGTAAAATTATCACATTTATGGCAGTACCTAAATGCAGGTGGAACACAGTGGCAGAACTGCCAGGGTCACAAAGGTTGCACTTGGGACTGGACCCTGGTGTTCTACCACCATGATGGCAGAAAGGAGGCCGCTGTGAGACCTTAATAAAGGGCCCCACAATGAGAGTAAAGGGATCCAGGCCTGGGATCAGAGGTCAAGGGGGCCCTTGAAAAGTTGTAGTTACGCCTCTGACTGGCATCACTGCTGGGCACTGATGAGGAGGCATTAATATGCAATACTAATAGGCAGCACTGATAGGCAGCACTGATGGGCACTGATGAGGAGGGACTAATAGGCAGCACTGATGAGCAGGCCCTGAAAGGCAGCACTGATTGACATCACTGCTGGGCACTGTTGGGGCTGCACTGATGATCAGTTCCCTTAGTATCTGTGCAGATCTCCCCTGTGAGGAAATGCCGCTGATCAGCTCTCTTCTCCTCACATTATGTTAGTATGAGCAGAGGAAAGTCGACACTGTTATTTCCTTGTTTTACATGTGATCAGTGGCGGCTGGTGCTCAAAATTTTTGGGGGGCACAAACAAACTGAAAAAAAAACATTAATTGCAGCAACTGTGCCCATCAAATGCAGCCACTGTGCCCATCAAGCGCAGCCACCTACGGCTCTAATCAGGCACTTCCAAAAAAACCTGCCGCTGTAGTTCAGGTGCCCGACAATGGGCCGGACACCAGAATAGGGGGTGGCAGCAGCGACCATAGATAGATGCATGCATCTATCTATCTATGGTGAGAGAGAGGTGACAGGAGAGAGGTGGCGGAGCTCCTGTGCCCTTTATGGACGCACCGCCACTGCATGTGATCAGCTGTGATTGGATACAGCCAATCACATGGGTAAAGAGCTGCGTCATCTGCTTTTTAAAGAGATCGGTGATGCTCCATGTCCCAGGGACAGAGTACACCACAGATTGCTGTGATATGCACCCCCCCACAGGCACACAAGTGTGGTGAGAGTGGGATGACTTCATATGACATCATCCCAGAATGAGAGACCCCCCGTCCATCATTTGACAATACAGGGGGCGGGAGGTGGTTAAACTAGTACTGATTTATTCACCCCATGCCAGTGGCCTCTGCAGTGAATTGGGCTCGTTCACACACCCAGTAAAACTTGAACTTTTTCTATGCATTAAGATGAAAAACCTTTTGTGCTGCAGAATCCCCCCAGTCCCCCCTTATACTTTCCTCAGCCTGATGTGATCCAGCAATGTGCACGAGAGCAGCAGTTCTCCCCGCTGTCTCCCTCCTCCCTGGGCAGATGGATGGCAGCAGGAACCATTGGCTCCCATCACTGTCAAATGATGTGCTGAGGGGGTGGGGGGAGGAGAAGCCACCTGCTCTGTGTCAATAGACTCAGGTAGGGTGGCTCAGGAGTGAGCACACCATGGAAAGCGGCTTGCTCACTTGCCATAAAGGAGGAGCTTGGAGCTCCAACGGGGGACCCAAGAAGAGGAGGATCGGTGCTGCTCTGCATAAAACTATTGCACAGAGCAGGTAAGTATAACATGTTTGTTATTTGAATAAAAAAACAAACAAAGCTTAGGTGACACTGTAAAGAGAATGAAAAGGTGAATGAACGGCCTCGGTCCTCACTGCACTTATCTCCATGGTAATGGAACCGTTTTTTTTGTTAATTATTATGGGAAATAGACATATGAGTGCTGAGGGTTAAGGCAGTGCTGGAAAATAATGGTGGTCACACAAAATATTGACACTTTGGGCCCAATTTGGACATTTTCACTTAGGGGTGTACTCACTTTTGTTGCCAGCGGTTTAGACATTAATGGCTGTGTGTTGAGTTATTTTGAGAGGACAGCAAATTTACACTGTTATACAAGCTGTACACTCACTACTTTACATTGTAGCAAAGTGTCATTTCTTCAGTGTTGTCACATGAAAAGATAGAAGAAAATATTTACAGAAATGTGAGGGGTGTACTTACTTTTGTGAGATACTGTACATGTCTGTGAGACTCTTACTTGTGGCTCAGCATTCTAAGCATATTGTATGGAAACAAGAATGCTACGTGCGCCACATTAGGACTTCTCTTTGTGGCACCCTTAGACATCCCAGGTCTTTTACAATCCTATAGTATATTCCACAAAAATATTCCCATGTGCCACTAAAGTGTTTGGATTTGGCTTGAAGAAAAGGTGGCAATCCTCCGCCTGGGCAGATAAATAATGAGTGCTGGGCCTGGGCAGGGAGTCTTAATGGAAGCTTGGTATTCGGCTTTTGTACTGTTGTGTTAGGCCTGCACTGCACCCTTCCACCTCACCTCAGGGGCACCACGCACGCCAATGCTGGCCACCCACATTGTGGCTGTGCCCTTCCACCTCAGGGCACATGGGCAAATCAAATGCCAGGCTTCCCCAGTGTTACGCTTTTTCAAGTTTGGGCGCACACCAGCACAAGCTCTTGGAAATGCAGTAGGGTGTCCAGTAAGAGTAGAGCTGGGATCTGATGTTACTTATGTCATATTGTCAAATCCCTGCCACTCCTAAATCTGCTCCACTGCCACCAGCACCAGAGTCCATGATATTCTTCATCTGGCCTTGGCCACAGGGCTGCTGTTAGAAATCACAGGGTCCTGTACAGCCTACCTGACTGAGCCCCTCCCCCCTCCCCACACTGCCTCTGAAAATATCAAATTATATATTTGCTTAAAATTCAAGTCTGGGGGAGGGGTGTAGATACTGATCCCCCTGCAATGCAGCCAGATGGAGAAAGAGGAGGAAGCAGGGGGAGCAATAAGAGTCAACAGAAGGCAGTACAGGTGACCCTCCTGCTCAGCTGGTGCCACGCACAACTTTTGAACTGATGGGGCATTGAACTGGTACAGGGGGGACAGGTGTACTGACTTATCAGCTGCCCAGCTTGGCCACACAATTTCCACTGCAGACATGCCTAAACTAAAGGCCAGTGGCAGCTGGTGCTCAATATTTTTGGGGAACGCAAACAAGCTGAAAAATTCAGAAAAAAAAAAAAAACATCAAGTGCATCCACTGTGCCCATCATATGGAGCCACTGTGATCCCCCTGCTCGCTCTGACCAGGACTTACCCCATCCTGGTGGTGGGTCAGGCAGCGGGTGATGGGGGTGAGCTGTGGGATGGGCAGCGGATCAGGTGACGGCTCCTGCATCCTCCATGGTTCCCACGTGTCTCTTCTTCCGTTTCCACTAAGCATCCAATAGGGATGCCTGTGCCTTCAGCCAATCAGGTGATGGGTTTTAGACCCGTGCTTCCTGATTTGCGGAGAGGCGGTTCAGTGTTCATATATTTATTTGCTTTTCTAAAACACTTAGATGGGCTCTGAGCGCAATGCTCTGCACTCCGAGTCCACCTTTTTTGAAGCCTATTAGAGCGGGGCTTGACAAATTTGCTTGGAATCTAGGAGCCAGCTAAAAAAGTTAGGAGCCAGTTTTTTTTTTTTTTTGTTTTTTTTTTAAACGACCGACAAAGCTTTATTTTCAATATAAAAATTAACCAATCTTAAATTTACACAGAGACGACTAGAACGAATGTGACTGCTTTTATTTCCTGCCATGCAGGGCCACAAGACCACCATATTCCCACTAAGGATCCAATCAGGTCCTGAAAAACTGACAGGCGACCTGATCAGACAGCCCGTGTGAAAGGGGCCAAGCAGGGAGATGACAAATAATAAATTCATTTTAATTAACCACTTCCTTCCCGCAGGACGACTATATACGTCCTGTCTTTGAAGAGAAATATCATTGTTATGGTAGCAGCTAGCTACCATAACCCTGGTATCTTCTTCAAGAGCCGGCGGTTCTCTTTCAGATAAAAGTGGTCTCTGCAGCAGATTCGCAAGGGAGATCACTTTTATCGGCGGCAGGAGAGGGCCCCCCTACCGCCGTGATCCGGTGCCCTTCACCGCTTACTGTGGCCATCGGTAACAGCGGAGGCGATCCGGATCTGTCCCTGGCCTGACATGGAGATGAGTGAGAGGAAGATGACCCTCCTGCCCATCTCCAAGTCATTGCATGGAGAGGTAGTCACAAGGTTAGGACAATAAGTCAAAAGGAGTTGAAATGGATACACACTATGCAAACACTTGCCCCTGGAGGAATGAACATAGAGTTCGACCTCAACTGCTTTCTCAGTAATTTTTAAACATGGGATATAGTATCCAATTTTAAGCCATAGATGTCTTGTATTACTGTATACATGATATTCTGCAATATCAATATTTTTAATATTTTTTTAATTGATTCGATTGCTGTCATTGTCTATGTACTAATATATATATATATATATATATATATATATATATATATATATATATATATATATATATATATAAAATACACAAACAAAAAACAGAAAATAGAGGGCACTGATGGCTGACGTGTTTCGAAGGTAGCACCTTCTTCTTGAAGAAGAAGGTGCTACCTTCGAAATGCGTCAGCCAGCAGCGGTCTGTACGTCTTGTCCAAAGGTCTGGAGACTGCCATCGGTGCATCTATCACCACCATCATTAGACCATTTATGCGTGATTTTCATCTACCCTTGTGAGTAGTAACCTTTACGTGTTCTTTTCTAAATAAACTTTTTTAAGGATAATGCACAAGGCCGGTGCGCCCTCTCTTTTTTGTTTTTTTGTTTGATTGTTAGGATATCCCTATCCTTGAGGGCAGCAAGGCAGAAAGCTACCGTCCATCTAGAACTTTGAACTGTCGGGCTTACACATTTATGCGCAAGAGTTTTTGTTTTGTTGTACTGGCTATTATATATATATATATATATATATATATATATATATATATATATATATATTTTTTTTTTTCCTCTGCTTGTACGACTGAAGCAGCCTGATACCCTATAGAGTCTATTTGACCATACTACATCTTCGGAGTGATCTATTTATATGTTTATTTATTACATCCCTTTTTCCATTTTTTTCCGAATTAGCCCCTTTATATATATTGTATTTATATGTATTTACTATTTACATCACTCCGGTTACATCACTCATTACCACCATACTCATCTGTATGACAGAGGTCTATTGTATTACAATGACTCTTTGTAATAGTTACATTCACGATACTACAAGAAAATGGCCGCCATGCGGTGTGCATGGACACTCAACAAAATGGCCATGATGTAAACAATGAACGGTCCACAAAAAATGGCTGCGGAAACACTTCCGTTTTTTTTGTATATAAACAATGCCTGTACAGCCAATCCGGTTCCCCAGATGAAGTCACATGACGTGACATAACGCGTAGGGAGTGGCTGGAGTCAGACATGCACCGGAAGTGATGTAAGGAGGCGCTGAGAGCACCAGTTTTAACTATTCTTGCCTGATTTTATCTATTTACATGTAAGAGTCCACCCTTATGTTCACAATAAAATGTACTCCATCTTTTAAAAACCTAACTATGCTATTGGAGGCACTTTGTTCTTCTCCCCCTCATTATTTTGGTACTGATGTGCCGGAGTGCTTTGGGACGCTTTAGTGGATAATACAGCTGGAGAAGCTATTCCTGGCCCCATTACCAGTATATGTTGGGGAACGACCTAAAGGGAAGCGGTGGAGAGCTATATCCATCTATACATGCGTTTTATTACACTATATGAGGTGAGAGTTCTGTGAGACCAGTGGTGTGAGAAATATTTTATGAAGATTTATATGGATACTGAGGAGCATTGAGTGGGTTCCCCATTATTAAACCTCCCTGGTTTACCACCCTATGAACATCCAATTCTCCCATATTTATCAGTTTGTTTGGGCACTTTCACCATTGACTTTTTGACCTTTTTTCTTGTTTTTCTTTTTGTGTGGCTTATTGTTTTAATTATATGCTGTGCTTTTGCACAGCATTTATTTATGCTTTGCACACTTGTTACCACTTTTGTGTATATGAATTAGACATTTGTTGCCATCTTTTTCATGATTTTGTGATGCTCCTTGCTGGAGCAATATATGTCAGCCCCCCACACAAACCTATATATATGTCAGCCCCCTCACACACACACACACACACACCTGTATATATGTCAGCGCCCCCCCCCCACACACACACACCTGTATATATGTCAGCCCCCCACACACACCTGTATATATGTCAGCCCCCCACACACACCTGTATATATGTCAGCGCCCCCCCCCCCACACACACACACCTGTATATATGTCAGCCCCCCACACACACCTGTATATATGTCAGCCCCCCACACACACCTGTATATATGTCAGCCCCCCCCACACACACCTGTATATATGTCATCCCCCCACACACACCTGTATATATATCAGCCCCCCCACGCCTGTATATATGTCAGCCCCCCACACACACCTGTATATATGTCAGCCCCCCACACAAACCTGTATATATGTCAGCCCCCCCACACACACACCTGTATATATGTCAGCCCCCCACACAAACCTATATATATGTCAGCCCCCTCACACACACACACCTGTATATATGTCAGCCCCCCCCACACACACACCTGTATATATGTCAGCCCCCCTCACACCTGTATATATGTCAGCGCCCCCCCACACACACACCTGTATATATGTTAGCTGCCTACACACACCTGTATACAGTGGTGGGACAAGGTCAACTAGTGCCCAGGGCGGAAATGCCAAACTGCGCCCCCCTGCCAAGGAGTTGGGAGGAGTTAGAGAAGTATATGTAGCGCTCAAATGTATGTACTGGTTACAGCAGGCTGCTGCAATGATTGCAACTTACCAAATCTCCCAATGACCACCTAATTGCAAAAGCAGCTATATGGAGGTATACATTCTAATGCATATCAGGTCTGACATACTTCCTCTTATGCATGTCTTCACCTATCAGAGTATACACATATCCTTATTCTTAGAGAGTAGTAGTACACATGTCAGACCTGATATGCATTACAACGTGTAGCTAGTCCTGGGTACAGATTATAGTAAATGTTGGATATAAAGAGAAATCTTGATAAATAGTTTTGTATATGGAGGTATACACATGCCAGGCTGTGATCCTTTGTATCATAGTATGGCAAAAATTCCCTGAAGTGTTTGGTGGGCAGTACTACCTGCAGAATATGACCTAATCGACCACCCGGAAACCATTGCAATTTGTGTACTTACAGCACAGTGGTGAAGACTTTTAGAGGTTCAGGCTGGGTTCTCATTGGTGTGATGTGGGAAGCCCTGAAATTCCTGGGCGGGTTTCTGCATTGCACCTAAATTGCCAGATTGGTTTGCAATGTGTACTGTGAGATGGTACAGGAATCGGATGGAACAGCATCTGATTCCAGTGCGGACCAAAAAATTGTGATACAAATTCAGCCATACAAACTGTATGGCTGAATTTGCATCGCAAAGACATTGCATGTGATCTGTGCAGCAATGAGGTGCAAATCACATGTGATGTCTATCATGGCAATAGTGTGAACCCAGCCTAAAACAGGTAGAGAAGAGGCAACATAATATCTCCTAAGCACCTGCAATCAGGCCTATTACACTTTACTTCTAGCACCCCAACCCCTTAGCAGAGTCCTGTGAATTTGTATGTTTGGGGAAAGGGGGACGAGGTCTGATTAGTGAACTAGAAGCCCTTTTACTGCCAACCTCTTCCTGAGAATGCTAGTTAGTTGGTGTTATGCTGACCCTCTATCTATAATATATTCTGACCTAAAATGTATGTCAGGAAAGTCTGCCAAAATTCACACGCCCCAATCTGTATTCCTCCACTGATTAAGAACAATGCCGCCAGCATGCCAACCAAGCAACTAGCATTTTCAGATAAAAAACAGCAATGCCAACCCCCCTGTTTCATGTTAGGTTTCCTATAACCTGGCTATTGTTACTTTAATTAGTAATAAAAGAGGAATATTTGTTGAGATGAAGAAGCTCTTCAGGAATAGTATATTTCCTTATCTCTGAATAATACATACTGTACCCGACAGACCCCCCTCCATGCTTCCCACCCCCCCCTCCCCCTCTTTCCACAATACATGCTGTCAGTCTTTTTGAAGTGTGTTCTCCTCTGCTCTACCAAAACCCAAATAATATTCAGCTGAAGCCGTTTCCTCCCTCCTTTCCGTAACAACAATAGAGGGAAGTGGCTCAGCTCAGGCCCTGCGTGCCGATATCAACTTCTAGGAATGCTGCCATTCAGGTCTCTAGAGCTTTGTCCCTCCATAAGACACACATAGGCTGACTGTAGAGGTGAGATGGAGCCTGACATCCGGGGAGGGGGAGGGGGCAATGATTGCACACACATATGTTTGTTTTTTTCCTCTCATAATGGGGCGTACACACGGTCAGACTTTTCGGCTACAAAAGGCCGACGGACCAAATCCGGCAGACAATCCGATCGTGTGTGGGCTTCCCTGGACTTTCAGTGGACTTTTCCAGTCGCAAATCTGACGGACTTTAGATTTGGAACTTGCTTCAAATATTTATGTCGTAACTCCGCCGGACCCAGAAATCCGCTCGTCTGTATGCTAGTCCGACTGACAAAAACCCACACTAGGGCAGCTATTGGCTACTGGCTATCAACTTCCTTATTTTAGTCCGGTGTACGTCATCACGTACGAATCCGTCTGACTTTTGTGTGATCGTATGTAGGCAAGTCCGTTCGTTAGAAAGTCCGCCAAAAGTCCATCAAAAGTTTGTCGGACGGGCTGTCAGACTTTTGTAGCCAAAAAGTCCGACCGTGTGTACGCCCCATAAAAGCTGCATTTCTCTGCTCTGTGGAAACAAACTGAAGGGCGCTTTACCCTCACTCTCCAGTGCTCTGTACACAGAAGAAGGTTTTCTCCATGACTGTCCTCCTCTCTTCTGCACAGAGCAGGTAAATATAACATGTTTGTTATCTGAATAAAAACAACAAACAAATCTTTAGTGACACTGTAAAGAGAATGAAAAGGTGAAGAAACGGCCTCGGTCCTCACTGCACTTATCTCCATGGTAATGGAACTGTTTTATTTGTTAATTATTATGCTGAGGTTTACACAGTATCTCACAAAAATAAGTACACCCCTCAGTCACATTTTTGTAAATATTTTCTTCTATCTTCTCATGTGACAACACTGAAGAAATGACACTTGTCTACAATGTAAAGTAGTGAGTGTACAGCTTGTATAACAGTGTAAATTTGCTGTCCCCTCAAAATAACTCCACACACAGCCATTAATGTCTAAACCGCTGGCAACAAAAGTGAGTACACCCCTAAGTGAAAATGTCCAAATTGGGCCCAAAGTGTCAATATTTTGTGTGGCCACCAGTGGCAGCCCGTCCATAGGGGGCACATGGGCCCCTCCCCTCCCCCCCTCCCGGCAGTCACAACATTTTTTTTTAAAACAGGCCCTTTAAAAGAAAAAAAATCGAAAAAAGGTTCTTAAGTGCACTGTGTCTGGGCGCCGGATGCAGTGCACTATGGGAAGCGCCTCGTCTATGCAATCACGAGATTGCAGACGAGGTGCTTAATTTGCAGGCTTTTAACCCACCTTGCGGCGCAATTCATTGCGTCAAACAGCATCCGCCTGGATGCTTTGCTGTTTAAGTTACTTCCGTCCCTGTTGCAGAGATCAGATGGAAACTAGAAGTGAGTCGGCAGCTCTGTGGGACGCACTGCCTGAGCGGAGCTGACTGTGTAAGGTAAGTTTCCTGCCTGAGAGATCCCATTAGAGATGTTGTATGGAAAGTCTGCCTCATATACAAACATAAAGCTGGGAGTTAGTGACAAATCACATCACATGGACTAGAGATGCAGCTTGGCTGGGCTCCGGGGAGATGTCATACTAGACAAGAGTCCCATTCCTGATAGAAGGTGATCTCACTATTGTATGAGCCAGAGAAACTTTCCAGGAGTGATATTCTCTCTGCACACACCTTCAGCCAGCAGTGTGCGGACGCTGGTCACATACTGACTTCACTCAGTCATTGGAGTCATTGCCAGTGAAATATACAGAACATAATCAAATAAAGATGACTGCTCTGACTGCAGGGTGTTTTTTTATTGTTCACAACAAGTCATTACTGTGCCTTCATTTTTTAACCTGTACAGAACACCTCCACTACACCGCACAGCACACCTCCACTACACCGCACAGCACACCTCCACTACACCGCACCTCCACTACACCGCACAGCACACCTCCACTACACCGCACCTCCACTACACAGCACAGCACACCTCCACTACACCGCACAGCACACCTCCACTACACCGCACACCTCCACTACACCGCACAGCACACCTCCACTACACCGCACACCTCCACTACACCGCACAGCACACCTCCACTACACCGCACACTGCACCTCCACTACACCACACAGCACACCTCCACTACACCGCACAGCACACCTCTACTACACCGCACAGCACACCTCCACTACACTGCACAACACACCTCCACTACACCGCACCTCCACTACACCGCACAGCAAACCTCCACTACACCGCACAGCACACCTCCACTACACCGCACAGCATACCTCCACTACACCGCACAGCACACCTCCACTACACCGCACCTCCACTACACCGCACCTCCACTACACCACACCTCCACTACACTGCACAGCACACCTCCACTACACTGCACAGCACACCTCCACTACACCGCACCTCCACTACACCGCACAGCAAACCTCCACTACACCGCACAGCACACCTCCACTACACCGCACCTCCACTACACCGCACCTCCACTACACCACACCTCCACTACACTGCACAGCACACCTCCACTACACCACACACTGCACCTCCACTACACTGCACAGCACACCTCCACTACACTGCACAGCACACCTCCACTACACCGCACACTGCACCTCCACTACACTGCACAGCAAACCTCCACTACACCGCACAGCACACCTCCACTACACCGCACCTCCACTACACCACACCTCAACTACACCGCACAGCACACCTCCACTACACTGCACAGCACACCTCCACTACACTGCACAGCACACCTCCACTACACCGCACCTCCACTACACCGCACCACCACTACACCACACAGCACACCTCCACTACACTGCACAGCACACCTCCACTACACCACACAGCACACCTCCACTACACCACACCTCCACTACACCGCACAGCACACCTCCACTACACCGCACAGCACACCTCCACTACACCACACCTCCACTACACCGCACAGCACACCTCCACTACACCGCACAGCACACCTCCACTACACCACACAGCACACCTCTACTACACCACACCTCCACAACACCATACAGCACACCTCCACTACACCGCACAGCACAACTCCACTACACTGCACACCGCACCTCCACTACACCGCACCTCCACTACACCGCACCTCCACTACACCGCACAGCACACCTCCACTACACTGCACAGCACACCTCCACAACACCACACCTCCACTACACCGCACCTCCACTACACCGCACAGCACACCTCCACTACACTGCACAGCACACCTCCACTACACCGCACACCGCACCTCCACTACACCGCACCTCCACTACACCACACACCTCCACTACACCGCACCTCCAATACACTGCACAGCACACCTCCACTACACTGCACAGCAAACCTCCACTACACCGCACACCGCACCTCCACTACACTGCACCTCCACTACACCACACACCTCCAATACACCGCACCTCCACTACACCACACATCCACTACACCGCACAGCACACCTCCACTACACCGCACAGCACACCTCCACTACACCGCACCTCCACTACACCACACCTCCACTACACTGCACAGCACACCTCCACTACACTGCACAGCACATCTCCACTACACCGCACACCGCACCTCCACTACACCGCACAGCACACCTCCACTATACTGCACAGCACACCTCCACTACACCACACAGCACACCTCCACTACACCACACCTCCACTACACCGCACAGCACACCTCCACTACACCACACAGCACACCTCTACTACACCACACCTCCACAGCACCATACAGCACACCTCCACTACACCGCACAGCACAACTCCACTACACCGCACAGCACACCTCCACTACACCACAACTCCACTACACCGCACAGCACACCTCCACTACACCACACAGCACACCTCCACTTCACCACACCTCCACTACACCGCACAGCACACCTCCACTACACCACACCTCCACTACACCGCACAGCACACCTCCACTACACCGCACAGCACACCTCCACTACACTGCACCTCCACTACACCGCACAGCACACCTCCACTACACTGCACCTCCACTACACCGCACAGCACACCTCCACTACACCGCACAGCACGCCTCCACTACACAACACAGAACACCTCCACTACACCACACCTCCACTACACCACACCTCTACTACACCACACAGCACACCTCCACTACACCGCACCTCTACTACACCACACAGCACACCTCCACTACACTGCACCTCCACTACACCGCACAGCACACCTCTACTACACCGCACCTCCACTACACTGCACAGCACACCTCCACTACACCACACCTCCACTACACCGCACAGCACACCTCCACTACACCGCACAGCACACCTCTACTACACCGCACCTCCACTACACCGCACAGCACACCTCCACTACACCACACATCCACTACACCGCACAGCACACCTCCACTACACCGCACACCTCCACTACACCACACCTCCACTACACCGCACAGCACACCTCCACTACACCGCACACTGCACCTCCACTACACTGCACAGCAAACCTCCACTACACCGCACAGCACACCTCCACTACACCGCACCTCCACTACACCACACCTCCACTACACCGCACAGCACACCTCCACTACACTGCACAGCACACCTCCACTACACCGCACCTCCACTACACCGCACAGCACACCTCCACTACAACGCACAGCACACCTCCACTACACTGCACAGCACACCTCCACTACACCACACCTCCACTACACCGCACCTCCACTACACCACACAGCACACCTCCACTACACTGCACAGCACACCTCCACTACACCACACAGCACACCTCCACTACACCACATCTCCACTACACCGCACAGCACACCTCCACTACACCGCACAGCACACCTCCACTACACCGCACAGCACACCTCCACTACACTGCACAGCACACCTCCACTACACCGCACCTCCACTACACCGCACCTCCACTACACCGCACCTCCACTACACTGCACAGCACACCTCCACTACACTGCACCTCCACTACACCACACACCTCCACTACACCACACATCCACTACACCGCACAGCACACCTCCACTACACCGCACAGCACACCTCCACTACACCGCACCTCCACTACACCACACCTCCACTACACTGCACAGCACACCTCCACTACACTGCACAGCACACCTCCACTACACTGCACACCGCACCTCCACTACACCGCACAGCAAACCTCCACTACACCGCACAGCACACCTCCACTACACCGCACCTCCACTACACTGCACAGCACACCTCCACTACACTGCACAGCACACCTCCACTACACCACACAGCACACCTCCACTACACCACACCTCCACTACACCGCACAGCACACCTCCACTACACCACACAGCACACCTCTACTACACCACACCTCCACAGCACCATACAGCACACCTCCACTACACCGAACAGCACAACTCCACTACACCGCACAGCACACTTCCACTACACCACAACTCCACTACACTGCACAGCACACCTCCACTACACCACACAGCACACCTCCACTTCACCACACCTCCACTACACCGCACAGCACACCTCCACTACACCGCACAGCACACCTCCACTACACTGCACCTCCACTACACCGCACAGCACACCTCCACTACACTGCACCTCCACTACACCGCACAGCACACCTCCACTACACCGCACAGCACGCCTCCACTACACAACACAGAACACCTCCACTACACCACACCTCCACTACACCACACCTCTACTACACCACACAGCACACCTCCACTACACCACATCTCCACTACACCGCACAGCACACCTCCACTACACCGCACCTCTACTACACCACACAGCACACCTCCACTACACTGCACCTCCACTACACCGCACAGCACACCTCTATTACACCGCACCTCCACTACACCGCACAGCACACCTCCACTACACCTCCACTACACCGCACAGCACACCTCCACTACACCGTACAGCACACCTCTACTACACCGCACCTCCACTACACCGCACAGCACACCTCCACTACACCACACCTCCACTACACCACACAGCACACCTCCACTACACCGCACACCTCCACTACACCACACCTCCACTACACCGCACAGCACACCTCCACTACACCGCACCTCCACTACACCGCACAGCCCACCTCCACTACACCGCACAGCACACCTCCACTACACCGCACAGCACGCCTCCATCACACAACACAGCACACCTCCACTACACCGCACAGCACACCTCCACTACACCGCACAGCACACCTCCACTACACCACACCTCCACTACACCGCACAGCAAACCTCCACTACACCACACCTCCACTACACCACACCTCCACTACACCACATCTCCACTACACCGCACAGCACACCTCCACTACACCATACAGCACACCACCACTACACCGCACACCTCCACTACACCGCACAGCACACCTCCACTACACCACAAAGCACACCTCCACTACACACCTCCACTACACTGCACAGCACACCACTACAATGCACACCTCCACTACACCGCACAGCATGCCTCCACTACACCGCACAACACATCTCCACTACACAGCACACCTCCCCTACACCCTACAGCACACCTCCACTACACAGCACACCTCCACTACACTGCACTCCACTACACCGCACCTCTACTACACCACACAGCACAACTCCACTACGCAGCACAGCACACCTCCACTACACCACACCTCCACTACACCGCACAGCACACCTCCACTACACCACACCTCCACTACACCGCACAGCACACCTCCACTACACCGCATAGTACACCTCCACTACACCGCACAGCACACCTCCACTACACCGCACAGCACACCTCCACTACACCGCACCTCCACTACACCGCACAGCACACCTCCACTACACCGCACCTCCACTACACCGCACAGCACACCTCCACTACACCGCACCTCCACTACAATGCACAGCACACCTCCACTACACCGCACCTCCACTACACCGCACAGCACACCTCCACTACACTGCACCTCCACTACACCGCACAGCACACCTCCACTACACTGCACCTCAACTACACCGCACAGCACACCTCCACTACACCGCACCTCCACTACACCACACCTCCACTACACCACACAGCACACCTCCACTACACCACACATCACACCTCCACTACACCGTACAGCACACCTCCACTACACCACACAGCACACCTCCACTACACCACACAGCACACCTCTACTACTGCACACCTCCACTACACCACACCTCCACTACACCGCACACCTCCACTACACCGCACAGCACACCTCTACTACACCACACCTCCACTACACCACACAGCACACCTCCACTACACCGCACAGCACGCCTCCACTACACCGCACAGCACGCCTCCACTACACAACACAGCACACCTCCACTACACCACACCTCCACTACACCGCACAGCACACCTCCACTACACCACATCTCCACTACACCGCACAGCACACCACCACTACACCGCACCTCCACTACACCGCACAGCACACCTCCACTACACCGCACCTCCACTACACCGCACAGCACACCTCCACTACACCATACAGCACACCACCACTACACCGCACACCTCCACTACACCGCACAGCACACCTCCACTATACCACAAAGCACACCTCCACTACACCACACCTCCACTACACACCACACCTCCACTACATTGCACAGCACATCACTACACTGCACACCTCCACTACACCGCACAGCATGCCTCCACTACACTGCACAGTACACGTTCACTACACCACACAGCACACCTCCACTACACTACACCGCACACCTCCACTACACCACACAGCACACCACCACTACACAGCACAGCACACCTCCACTACACCGCACACCTCCACTAGACTGCACAGCACAACCCCACTACACAGCACAGCACACCTGTACTACACAGCACACCTCCACTACACCGCACACCTCCACTACACCGCACAGCACAGCACACCTCCACTACTCCAACCACAGCACACCTCCACTACACCACACCTCCACTACACCGCACACCTCCACTACACCGCACAGCACACCTCCACTACACCGCACAGCACACCTCCACTACACAGCAAACCTCCACTGCACAGCACACCTCCACTGCACCGCACAGCACACCTCCACTACACAGCACACCTCCACTACACCGCACCTCTACTACACCGCACAGCACACCTCCACTACACCACACCTCCACTACACCGCACAGCACAACACACCTCCACTACTCCGCACAGCACACCTCCACTACACCACACCTCCACTACACCGCACAGCACACCTCCACTACACCACACCTCCACTACACCGCACAGCACACCTCCACTACACCGCACAGCACACCTCCACTACACAGCAAACCTCCACTGCACAGCACACCTCCACTGCACCGCACAGCACACCTCCACTACACAGCACACCTCCACTACACCGCACCTCTACTACACCGCACAGCACACCTCCACTACACCACACCTCCACTACACCGCACAGCACAACACACCTCCACTACTCCGCACAGCACACCTCCACTACACCACACCTCCACTACACCGCACAGCACACCTCCACTACACCACACCTCCACTACACCGCACAGCACACCTCCACTACACAGCACACCTCCACTGCACAGCACACCTCCACTGCACCGCACAGCACACCTCCACTACACTGCACACCTCCACTACACCGCACCTCTACTACACTGCACAGCACACCTCCACTATACCACACCTCCACTACACCGCACAGCACACCTCCACTACACCGTATAGCACACCTCCACTACACCGCATAGCACACCTCCACTACACCGCATAGCACACCTCCACTACACCGCACAGCACACCTCCACTACACTGCATAGCACACCACCACTACACCACACAACACACCTCTACTACACCGCACACCTCCACTAGACTGCACACCTCCACTAGACCGCACAGCACAGCACACCTCCACTACACAGCACAGCACACCTCCACTACACCACACCTCCACTACACCACACAGCACACCTTCACTACACCGCACCTCCACTACACCGCACAGCACACCTCCACTACACCGCACCTCCACTACACCGCACAGCACACCTCCACTACACCGCACCTCCACTACACCGCACAGCACACCTCCACTACACCGCACCTCCACTACACCGCACAGCACACCTCCACTACACCGCACCTCCACTACACCACACAGCACACCTCCACTACACAGCACACCTCCACTACACCACACATCACACCTCCACTACACCACACCTCCACTACACCGCACAGCACACCTCCACTACACAGCACACCTCCACTACACTGCACTCCTCCACTACACTGCACCTCTACTACACCACACAGCACAACTCCACTACGCAGCACAGCACACCTCCACTACACCACACAGCACACCTCCACTACACAGCACAGTACACTCTCCACTACACCGCACAGCACACCTCCACTACACCGCACAGTTGCATTTGATGGCACAGTGGCTGTATTTGATGGACACAGTGGCTGCATAACACACCTCCACTACACTGCACAGCTCACCTGCACTACACTGCACAGCTCACCTGCACTACACCGCACAGCACACCTCCAATACACCGCACAGCACACCTCCACTACACAGCACACCTCCACTACACTGCACAGCATACCTCCACTACACAGCACACCTCCCTTACACCACACCTCCACTACACAGCACACCTCCACTACACCGCACCTCTACTACACCACACAGCACAACTCCACTACGCAGCACACCTCCACTACACAGCACAGCACACCTCCACTACACCGCACAGTTGCATTTGATGGCACAGTGGCTGTATTTGATGGACACAGTGGCTGCATAGCACACCTCCACTACACTGCACAGCTCACCTGCACTACACCACACAGCACACCTCCACTACACTGCACAGCACAACTCCACTACACCGCACAGCACACCTCCACTACACCACACAGCACACTGTTGCATTTGATGACACAGTGGCTGTATTTGCTGGCCACAGTGGCTGCAATTGATGGCACAGTGGCTGCATTTGATGGGCACAGTGGCTGCATATGATGCGCACAGTGGCTGCATTTGATGGGCACAGTGGCTGTATTTGATGGGCACAGTGGCTGCATATGATGGCATAGTGCTGTATTTGATGGGCACAGTGGCTGCAATTGATGGCACAGTGGCTGCAATTGATGGCACAGTGGCTGTATTTGCTAGGCACAGTGGCTGTATTTGCTGGCCACAGTGGCTGTATTTGCTGGCCACAGTGGCTGCAATTGATGGCACAGTGGCTGCATTTGATGGGCACAGTGGCTGTAATTGATGGGCACAGTGGCTGCATTTGATGGGCACAGTGGCTGTATTTGCTGGGCACAGTGGCTGCATATGATGGGCACAGTGGCTACATATGATGGGCACAGTGGCTGCATATGATGGCACAGTGGCTGTATTTGATGGACACAGTGGCTGCATAGCACACCTCCACTTCACTGCACAGCACACCTCCACTACACCGCACAGCACACCTCCACTACACCGCACAGCACAACTCCACTACACCGCACAGCACACCTCCATTACACCGCACAGCACACCTCCACTATACCACACAGCACAACTCCACTACACCGCACAGCACACTGTTGCTATTGATGGCACAGTGGCTGTATTTGCTGGCCACAGTGGCTGCAATTGAAGGCACAGTGGCTGCATATGATGGGCACAGTGGCTGCATTTGATGGGCACAGTGGCTGTATTTGATGGGCACAGTGGCTGCATATGATGGCATAGTGCTGTATTTGATGGGCACAGTGGCTGCATATGATGGGCACAGTGGCTGCATATGATGGGCACAGTGGCTGCAATTGATGGCACAGTGACTGCAATTGATGGGCACAGTGGCTGTATTTGCTACGCACAGTGGCTGCATATGATGGGCACAGTGGCTATATTTGCTACGCACAGTGGCTGCATATGATGGGCACAGTGGCTATATTTGCTACGCACAGTGGCTGCATATGATGGGCACAGTGGCTATATTTGCTGGGCACAGTGGCTGCAATTGATGTTTTTTTTAAGTATTTTTCAGAATTTTTCAGTTCGTTTGCGCCCCCCAAACATTTTGAGCACCAGCCGCCACTGGTGGCCATTATTTTCCAGCACTGCCCTAACCCTTAGCACTCATACCTCTATTTCCCAAAAACAACCTCTGGATATGACGCTGAGCACGTGCCCTCAACTCCTTTGGTCAACCATGGCGAGGCCTGTTCTGAGTGGAACCTGTCCTGTTAAACCGTTGTATGGTTTTGGCCACTATGCTGCAGCTCAGTTTCAGGGTCTTGGCAATCTTCTTACAGCCTAGACCATCTTTATGTAGAGCAACAATTCTTTTTTTCAGATCCTCAGAGAGTTCTTTGCCATGAGGTGCCATGTTGAACTTCCAGTGACCAGTATGAGAGAGTGAGAGCAATAACACCAAATTTAACACACCTGCTTCCCATTCACACCTGAGACCTTGTAACACTAATGAGTCACATGACACCAGGGAGGGAAAATGGCTAATTGGGTGCAATTTGGACATTTTCACTTAGGGGTGTACTCACTTTTGTTGCCAGCAGTTTAGACATTAATGGCTGTGTGTTGAGTTATTTTGAGGGGACAGCAAATTTCCACTGTTATACAAGCTGTACACTCACTACTTTACATTGTAGACAAGTGTCATTTCTTCAGTGTTGTCACATGAAAAGATAGAAGAAAATATTTACAGAAATGTGAGGGGTGTACTTACTTTTGTGAGATACAGTACATGTCTGTGAGAATCTTCCTTGTGGCTCAGCATTCTAAGCATATTGTATGGAAACAAGAATGCTACGTGCGCCGCATTAGGACTTCCCTTTGTGGCACCCTTAGACATCCCAGGTCTTTTACAATCCTATAGTATATTCCACAAAAATATTCCCATGTGCCACTAAAGTGTTTGGATTTGGCTTGAAGAAAAGGTGGCAATCCTCCGCCTGGGCAGATAAATAATGAGTGCTGGGCCTGGGCAGGGAGTCTTAATGGAAGCTTGGTATTCGGCTTTTGTACTGTTGTGTTAGGCCTGCACTGCACCCTTCCACCTCACCTCAGGGGCACCACGCACGCCAATGCTGGCCGCTTACATTGTGGCTGTGCCCTTTCACCTCAGGGCACATGGGCAAATCAAATGCCAGGCTTCCCCAGTGTTAGGCTTTTTTAAGTTTGGGCGCACACCAGCACAAGCTCTTGGAAATGCAGTAGGGTGTCCAGTAAGAGTAGAGCTGGGATCTGATGTTACTTATGTCATATTGTCAAATCCCTGCCACTCCTAAATCTGCTCCACTGCCACCAGCACCAGAGTCCATGATGTTCTTCATCTGGCCTTGGCCACAGGGCTGCTGTTAGAAATCACAGAGTCCTGTACAGCCTACCTGACTGAGCCCCTCCCCCCTCCCTGCACCGCCTCTGAAAATATCAAATGATATATTTGCTAAAATTCACATCTGGGGGAGGGGCGTAGATACCGATCCCACTGCAGTGCAGCCAGATGGAAAAAATGGAGGAAGCAGGGGGAGCAATAAGAGTCAGCAGAAAGCAGTACAGGTGACCCTCCTGCTCAGCTGGTGCCCCAGCACCCCTTTTGAACTGATGGGGCATTGACCTGGTACAGGGGGGCCAGGTGTACTGTCTTATCAGCTGCCCAGCTTGGCCACACCATTTCCACTGCAGACATGCTTAAACTAAAGGCCAGTGGCGGCTGGTGCTCAACATTTTTGGGGGGGCGCAAACAAACTGAAAAATTCAGAAAAATACTGAAAAAAAAACATCAATTGCAGACTCTGTGCCCATAAAATGAATCCACTGTGCCCATCATATGGAGCCACTGTGACCCCCTGCCCGCTCACCATCTCACCGGCACTTACCCCATCCTGGTGGAGGGTCAGGCAGCGGGTGATGGTGGCGAGCTGTGGGACAGGCAGCGGGTCAGGTGATGGCTCCTGCATCCTCCATGGTTCCCGCATGTCTTTTCTTCTGTTTCCGCTAGGGGTCCAATAGGGATGCCTGTTCCTTCAGCCAATCAGGTGACGGGTATTAGACCTGTGCTTCCTGAATGGTGGAGAGGCGGTTCAGTGTTAGAAAAGCAAATATTCCTTTGCTTTTCTAAAACACTTGGGTGGGCTCCGAGCGCAATGCTCTGAGTCCTCCTTTTTTGAAGCTTATTAGAGCCTTTGGCTCCAATCAGGTGCTTAAAAAAAACACCCCCACTGCTGTAATTCAGACGCTTGGCATCTGAAAAGGGGCCGGATGCCTAAATGGGGGTGGCTACAGTGGCCATGGATAGATTTGTGCTATGCATGAATCTATCCATTTTACATATAGGGGGTGGTGTGACAGAGGGGGCGGCACCCGTGTGCCCTTAATGGGTGCACGGCCACTGCTAAAGGCTTCCCTATGGAGGGTCGCAGAATCTGTAGAAGGAGTTCTGTTGTCCTCTCTCCTGCTGCCTGCAGATTGCTAAAGGGAAGATGGCAGAGACGTTTCTCTCCATGGCTGCACGGAGAAGTGCAGGATCTGTAGGTGGAGTTCTGTCCTCCTCTCTGCTGCTGACTGCTGAGATAAGGTGGGGGAGCTGCAGCTGCAGGAGAGGTGCGAGGGCCACATTAAGGCAAGATTTGGCCCGTGGACCTTGTTTGACACGTGCACTAGGGGTTCATCACCAAGATGACCTTCCAGTCTGTTTTTGGATTACTGCCCCACACAAACCTGGCCTCGTTATATTATGTTCAGTATTCATGTGGAACTACATGAAAAAAGTCAGAATAATCAGCCATGAAAACAGATATTCACCTGTGTCTGCAATGAATGTGGACGCCTTGTTTGAAGAGCTAACAGTCACCAACACTACGGGCCATTTACAAAGAGGATTTATATCCTTTTTGGCTATTGAAGAATATATTTAAATAAATGTACACACCTTCTCTGATATTGGCTGATATCTGAAATAGGAAGATGTTGCAGTGTGAAGCCGGCAATAAAACAATCACGATTACACATGTGCAAGTTTTTTTTTTTATTGAACATACTTTTTAATTTAATCTAGTACCACAGACATCTTTATTATGCAAATAGGGGTGTTTTACGAACCCAGTGGGCCTGTGTGCAAGATCATAAATTGGGTCCTAATACCAGAGAAAGCAATGTGGCACGCACAGCGCATAGCAGCAAAAATTGGGTGTGGTTTTCAGGGGCTGTAGGTAGTGCCTGCTGCTTACATAGTACAGTAAAGGTGCCGGGTGATCGAAGGGTAAATGAACCTGAAATATGATATAATCTCCTATTAGAAACTAAGAGGGGATGGAGGGATAGAGACAGAAGGGGGTGAGGGAGGAGAGAGAGAGAGAGAGAGAGAGAGAGAGAGATGGGGAGATGGAAAAGGAGGGGGAAAGAAGTGGAAGGAGGGGAGAGAGGGGGGGAGAGAGGGAGGGGGATAGAGGTGGGGGAGAGAGAGAGGGAGGTCAGAAGGAGGTGGTGAGAGAGGTTAAGAGAGACAAGGAGGGGGTGAGAGGGGGCTTCCCCTACCCCCTATACTACACCAGGATACTCCCCCATCTCCCTCCCCAAAACTACACAGGGAGATCACCCCCCAAAAAAATGATTATATTGTAATCTGTATAATTTTATCAGCAGGGTTCCCTGATCACTACATCAGTCGTGGTGAAGGGGTCAGTGTCCAGTCATGTCACCTAATATTATGGACTCTCACCTTCCCACAGCCCACCAGCTCCATCACCAGCTGTGTGTAGTGAGACACGATCACAGCCCAGGACTCCGCCCCGCTCTGCCACCATAAGTGGCCTACTTCCGGGATTGGAGCCTGCCACCGCTGCCTCCTGCTTTGCTCCCCTCACTGTCACTGAATGGTCAGTCTGCTCCTGGTGTCACCCGGGTGCGATCCGCACCCCCATAGAGACGCCACTGTATGACATACCTCTCCAATCCATTTCAACTGTCTTTATACTGTTGCTATTTTTTTTAATAAAGCCTTTTCTTGGATGAAACAAAAAACTTCCCATTTTCATATTTTATTTTACACCCAGTTATACAATCACTGGGTCCCTGTGCTTTTCTATGCAATGCAGGGAGATAATGGTTGTTGGGAGGAGCCGGCAGGGTGCTGTAAATAAAATAATTAATATAGCTGCGTGCTGCCACCTGATGGTGAAACGACTTAAATATAAATTTGTTGCTGCTCTCACCTATGTGTTCCCACAAAAAAACAGAATAAAGTAATAAATTGTGATAGCGCTGCTGGTAAACCAAATAAATAAACTAAATCAACATATAAGTGAAATAGATAATAACAATAAAGTTCATAAAGTGCGAACCGGCAATCTACATGCTTGTCATTGCCATAGATCTATAAATGAACCCCGCCATAACCACACGGCTCATTCCTCCAGATGAAGCCACGAGGTTGGTGGTGTAACTAGTAGAGGCGGAGCCTGGCGGTGGAATCCTTTTGCTACAAGTGAGATCCCAATGGAATTTGTATATATGCTTTTTTTACTTTAATAAATGTGAGTGAATCTTAGGCTGGGTGGTGAGGATCTGTCAATCTAACACCTCGGGTACTGCACTATTAGAGGCACTTTTATTTTTTATGTCACTTTGGAAGTGCTGGAGAGTAATGTGGAGCCGATGTTCAAGTAGCCATATTGGAAGGATACTGCACTTTGTGCAGGGGTCTCAAACTGGCGGCCCTCCAGCTGTTGCGAAACTACAAGTCCCATGAGGCATTGCAAGGCTGACAGTTACAAGTATGACTTCCTCAGGCAGAGGCATGATGGGACTTGTAGTTTCGCAACAGCTGGAGGGCCGCCAGTTCGAGACCCCCGGTGTAGAGCGTGTCTGACTCTCAAAGGGGATACCAGGAACCGCTGATGACTGTTGTGGAGCCATTCCTAAAGGAGAATTGCACTGTGTTCAAGGTGTGTTTGACCCCCTGCAGGATCTAACAAGGAGGCGAGCGTGCATTGCACTCGGTGATGGGAGCACTTTATAGAGTGGTGTGGAGTCTCAGTGAAGTACGTTGGATTAGACATGTCCTTTTTTTTGCACCTTTATAGGAAGATTTATCACATATAATGCCACAAATGGACTACAAATGAACGTTGTGCACTTTATGAACTTTATTGTTATTATCTATTTCACTTATATGTTGATTTAGCTTATTTATTTGGTTTACCAGCAGCGCTATCACAATTTATTACTTTATTAGGGTTCTGTAAATGGCTTCCCGGAAACATCACAGAATCCGGCCTCAGTACTCCTCTCAAGAGCCCTCAGTCCTGATTCAAGTAGTGGGTGGGGGAGGAGTTATGCCAAAAATCTAAATGTTTTGATAGGTGGATGTCAGTCTGGATGTTCCTAGGCAGGCTGTATTTGCATGCATACTGCCCACATGTGATGCTGAGCCCCCTGTGATTGAAAGAACTGAAATCCAACTAATGAAAGGGGCGGACCAGGGACAGTCAGGATGAGGAACAAAGAGCTAGATGATACTGGATGTCCTCCAGCCAGGAAATGAGGCGGGGCTCTATCTGACTTGCTGCAGCTTCTAATGCACATGGAGAGAAGCTCGCAGTGTGCGGTGATATCAGAGGAAGCCGTTTTGGTCCAGGAAAGGAGCCAGTACACTAAACTGTTGGATCTTCAAACTGAATATTCCCGGTCCATCTACCAGTGTTCAGGGTTGCCAACTGTCAGTAAATTCCCAGACAGTTTGAAAAATCCATGATTTATACATCTGTCCATAAATGTCTATTGTGGACATGCAGACTGCCCATAACAGACACTGATGAACAGATATAAAAATCACAGATTTTGCAAACCGTCTGTGAATTTACTGACAGTTGGCAACCTTGCCAGTGTTTAATATTTAACATTGAATTTTACATTTTTAATAGAGTCATCTAGTTCTATTTTGTATCCACAGAGAAGACCAGCCTATATTATTATTTTTAATCCTATATAATCTTTATTTTTATTTTGTTTGTTACCATACAGTGACCCCTTTGTTAGTGCAAAGTAACTATTCATCTCATGTAGGTGAATAACATCCTGCCACCTGCTGGCAACTCAGGAACAACACATTTTTCAGTGGCCACTTTGCCTCTGTTCATTTTTATGATGGATCTTCATGGAATTACACTGCCACCTACTGTCAAGTTTGTAACATCACACCTTTCTTGTGTATCGCAAAAGCAGGAGCTCCACTTTGAAGAGAAAGAACAGACAGCGCCATCTACAGGACACAAATAGAACTACAGAGACTCTTGTTATAAACAGCAGACAGGAACCTGATTTTTATGTGAAGTCCAACAAATCTTACGGCAAGGGGAGAGAGACTGCAAGGTGTCTGACCATACACACCAGAATTCCCTCTTCACCGACTGCCTCCACCCCATGTTCACTTAAAAACCAAAGTGTGTCACCGTTACCGTGCAAAACATACAACTAAATTCCAGGCAGATGCTAAAAATCTATTAGAAAAAAAAACACATTTCGGACATTAGTATAATAGTAGTAATTAGGATAAGTAGTTGCATGTATCTTAATATAAAGTAATCCCATGTGGGGGCATATTACATATTTTAGTGTTTTGTCTCCCGGGGATCAGGGCTGTCTTAATAGCATCATGGGCCCCTGGGGGCAAAGTAATGCACTGGGGCCCCTACATGTCTGCCCCAATTTACGCACCAACTCTCAATAATTATAGTATAAATAGTTGATCAAATTAAACATTTTTTTATTAGTACTTTCAATAAAATCAATTTTAAACACTTAAAGATGGTTCACACAACAAAAACGCACTCCAGATCCATCCCGGATGCGCTTCTGCATGCGCATTTTTAACCGTTTGCCGACCAGTGTGTGCCGATTTACGTCGGCAGAATGGCACTGGCAGGCAAAAGGGCGTACAGGTACGTCCCTTTTAAGAAGCGGTGTTGTGAGCGCGACTCTATGTCCGCCGGGTGCCCACGATCGTGTCACGGAGAGGAAGAACGGGGAGATGCTTTTATAAACAAAGCATTTCCCTGCTCTGTCTAGTGACAGGACAGAGATCTCTGCTCTCTGTCATCGGGAGCTGTGATCACTGTTCTGTGTATTGTAGCCCATCCCCCCCACAGTTAGAATCACTCCCTAGGACACACTTAACCCCTTCACTGCCCCCCCAGTGGTTAACCCCTTCACTTCCAGTGTCATTTACACAGTAATCAGTGCATTTTTATAGCATTGATTGCTGTCTAAATGACAATGGTCCCAAAATAGTGTAAAAAATGTCCGATGTGTCCGCCATAAATGTCGCAGTTCCAATAAAAATCGCAGATCGCCGCCATTACTAATAAAAAAAATTAATAATAAAAATGCTATAAATCTATCCCCTATTTTGTAGACGCTATTACTTTTGCACAAACCAATCAATATACGCTTATTGCAATTTTTTTTTTTACCAAAAATATGTAGAATAAATATCGGCCTAAACTGAGGGAAAAAAATATTTTTTTTTATATATTTTTGGGGGATATTTATTATAGCAAAAAAAGAATGTGTTTTTTTCAAAATTGTCGCTATTCTTTTGCTTATAGCGCAAAAAAAAACGTAGAGGTGATCAAATACCACCAAAAGAAAGCTCTATTTGTGGGAAAAAAAGGACGTCAATTTTGTTTGGGTACAGCATCGCACAACTGCGCAATTGTCAGTTAAAGCGACGCAGTGCCGAATCGCAAAAAGTGCTCTGGTCAGGAAGGGGGTAAATTCTTCCGGGGCTGAAGTGGTGAATGCATCTTTAAAGTGTTCCAGTGCATTTTTGATGTGGTTCTGGATACATTCCAGGTGCTTTTTTCTCCTTTTGTCATACTATACTAGGGTCCAGTACCTTTTTGATTGCGTTTTTTATGCGTTCCTGTGCTTTTTAGTGCATTTTTGATGCATTTTACTGTGTTTCAGTACAGTGCAGGAAAAATGCAGCATGTTTTACTTTTTTTTTTCCGGGAACTGAAAGCCCTGGAACTGACTGCACTGGTGTGAACTATGCCATTGGAGACCATATAACCTACTATCCTTTTGTTTTTGAAAAATTTTTGTCATTCGGATCGTAGATTTAGCCCATTGACAGGCTGCTGCTTTGGACTCATTTTTTGGAGCTCTTGGTGTGCTGGTGACATTACTCCCCCTTCGAAGCGGGGGTCCACCTATCTATCGTTTTTTGGGTTTTTTTTGAGTTCATTCACAAACTTTTCTTCTCAGCATTACATACTCACATATTGTGTGTAATATGTCCGCCTGTGTCAGATTTCGTCTGAAAGAATAACTTATATTATTCACTGCAGGCGGTTTCCATCTTTATTGTGGGCATTTGAAGCCCACAAGCATTTATTTCCTGGATGTGGTAAATGCTGTGCTCCCAGCATTCACCGCTCATTCCCGCACATGCTCAGTGGCATCCTGGGAAGCCTGAGACTAGCTCCCAGGAGTCTGGGAGAGGCTAGAAACACGCCTACTCTCACAGGAGGAGAACCAGGAAGTGCAATGAAGAATAGAAAAATAAAAAAGGTAATTACGGCGAATAATTTTTTTAAATGGCATGTCAGCATCTAGGCAAAGAAGAGAATACATACAGATATTGTTCACAATTTGGGTGGAACCCCGCTTTAACAACCGATGACTCGGAGAGGTTCCCCTTTGACAGCTGAAGTGTAAACAAAGTCCCGGTAATTGAAGCTGTCAAAAAAAAATGGCAATGTTTATTAACAACATTGCTCAGCTGCAGAAACAGAAGGATAAAAAGAAACATTGTTTCATTTTGTATCCTTTTTTTTTAATCTACAGATGAAGGGAAGAATTTAAATCTGCAGATGAAGTCAGTTTAAAGCAACCTGTCAAGTAAAAAAAAGTTGTATTTTTTTTTTATTAAATGTATCTCTGTTTAACCCCTTATTAACCCTTAATTTACTCTAATCTGTCCTATTTAACTCCTTATTCTCCTTCTCCATTTAATTATTATTTTCCTGCAGATTTTCTTAATTAAACCTTTTTTTTGTCTTTGTTTTATAAATAATAGTTTTGTTTACTCTGTTCATTACTATTTTTACACCTTTAACACATATTTACATGTTTAACATTGAAAAAAAAAAAGCACAGACTAAAATAAAAATTGAAAAAAAAATATTTAATTTGTAAAATAACTTTGTAATGCTTTGTCCTATTACTAATACCCCGTACACACGGTCAGATTTTCCGATGGAAAATGTGTGATAGGACCTTTTTGTTGGAAATTCCGACCGTGCGTGGGGTCCATCACACATTTTCCATCGGATTTTCCGACACACAAAGTTTGAGAGCAGGCTATAAAATTTTCCGACAACAAAATCCGTTGTCGGAAATTCAGATCGTGTGTACACAAATCCGACACACAAAGTGCCACGCATGCTCAGAATAAATAAAAAGATGAAAGCTATTGGCTACTTCCCCGTTTATAGTCCCGACGTACGTGTTTTATGTCACCGCGTTCAGAATGATCGGATTTTCCGACAACTTTGTGTGACCGTGTGTATGCAAGACAAGTTTGAGCCAACTTCCATCAGAAAAAATAGGATTTTGTTGTCGGAATATCCGACCGTGTGTATGGGGCATAACAGCTAAAGTGTACACAAAACAGTTGCTGGGAGGTATCGGTGTGTGTGAAAAAAAAAAAAGTAAAAGTAAAAGTATGGGTGCATATCTAAGGGTCCATTAGCAGTAAAGCACCGCTAGTTTTAGCAGCGCTTTCCCGACGTTTTAGTGGTGCTTTTCGGCTGCTAATGGGGTGCTTTTAGCAGCCGAAAAAAGGGTTACACGCTTCCGTGTTGCGGCGCTTCGGAAGCGCTGCTCATGCATTCCAATGGGCAAACCGCCCCAAAGATGCTGCTTGCAGGACTTTTCCCATCCCGCAAACGCACCTCCCCAGTGTAGAAGCACTCGGGGCTTTCACACTGGGGAGGTATGAGAGGCGCTTTTCAGGCACAATTTGTAGCGCTAAAAACTGAAAAGCGCCTCAGTGTGAAAGTAGCCCAATTGTAATCATTTGATTGCTAGGATTGGTCATAGTGATCACGATACCCCGGCTGCTCACCATGGATGTAGTGGTTACGGGATCGCACCAATGAGCCCCTCAGGAGGTACACCAGTGTACAAGTGCCAAGTATAAATACCACTTTAACTCCTTGGCGCTGACAGTACATATATATGCGGCCTCTCGGGGAGGAGCCTTAACACCGAGCATCCACATATAGGTGACCCTTTTTAAATGACTTCCCGCGCTGAGATCGCGCTCCCTTCATGGTAGTCGGTGGGAATACATACTTGCGATCCGGAGCTTTCTGATCATGTGACCATTGTGACAGCCAACCACAGCAGTCACATGACCCGAATGCCCACCCTTTAAAACTCTAAAAGGTCCGGGAGGCGGGCAGTGCCAAGGGGTTAATGTCTGTGTTCTTCACCCCCTGCTTTAGTCACACACAGACCCTTTCTAGATTAGAACATGAAGTTAGACACATGAAATGTACCTCCTAATATTCATTATCAGTTATAATTGATCAGCATGTCTGGTAACAATAAGAACTCAGACCAAGTATACTTTATTCTTAAAAAACTTTAATAAAATGTAACATTACATATGAAGTTTTTATAAGCTTTTCTTGTTCATTTTTATTCAAAATCCCCCAAACACACCAGGGTTACCCTCGCAGGGGTCTTTTAGCATTTCTCAGCAAAAAAAAAAACACCATCCTCCTGGCTTGTAATACAGCACTGCTGCTCTGGCTTAAAGTGGTTGTAAACCTCAGACATGAAATATGAACAAAGCATATCCCTCTATAGTGTGCACTTGTCTCACTCCAGAGCACTAAGTGTAATTTCTATCTGCTGCCTCCTTCCTCTGCTATCAGTAGGAGTCAATTCTGACAGGTTTTCCTGACACCAAAAGAAAAAAAGTGACAGGGGAGGGAGCTCCAGCACACAGCCTGTGGTTGATATCCCCAGCTCTGTTCCTGTGTGCTGTATGAAGGGGGTTGTATCCATTCCCTTCAATTGGCTCTCACAGAGCTCTGCAGATTGTAATTTCAGCTCCCTGCCCCCTGCTTTTCAGAGCCAAGAGATCCTGTGTAAATTCTGCACTTTGAATAGATGTAGAGAAGAGAAGACTGCAGATAAACAGGTACAACGTATGTAGGAGGATTTGTTTCATCTCTTTGTATCACCTGAGGAGAAAGAGTTTACATCCAATTTTCAGCTTTCAGCACTGTCGCCCTCTGAATGACAATTGTGCAGTCATGTAACATCGCACACAGATGACGTTTGTATCATAGTTTTCACACAAATAGAGCTTTTTGGTGGTATTTGATCCCCTCTTCGTTTTTTATTTATTGTGCTATAAACAAAAATAGAGCAACGATTTAAAAAAAAAAAACACATTATTTTTTACTTTTTGCTATAATAAATATCCCTAAAAATATATAAGAAAAACTATTTTTTCCTCAGTTTAGGCCGATATATATTCTTCTACATATTTTTGGTTAAAAAAAAAAAAAATTGCAATAAGCGTTTATTGATTGGTTTGCATAAAAGTTATAGTGTCTACAAATAGGGGTTCGTTTTATGGCATTTTTATTAATATTTTTTTTACTAGTAATGGCGGCGATCTGCGATTTTATTTTTGCTATAAAAGTGCTATAAAATTGCATTGATTACTGTAAAAATGTCACTGGCAGTGAAGGAGTTAACCACTAGCTGGCTAGGAAGGGGTTAAGTGTGTCCTAGGGAGCGATTCTAACCATTAGGGGGCGTGGCTACGAGTGACACCTCACTGATCACAGGCAGCTATGATCAGTGTCAGTGTCACTAGGCAGAATGGGGAGATGCTTGTTTACATTAGCATCTCCATGTTCTTCTTCTCCATGAGACAATTGTGGGTATCCCCGCGGACATCGAGTCCACAGGACCCGCGATCTTACTCACGGAGCTCGCGGCAGGGTGGCGAGCGCACCGCCAGCAGCGCACGCGACTACACGGTGGCAAATTCAAAGGGACGTACAGGTACGCCCATTTGCCCAGCTGTGCCATTCTGCCGACGTATATGTACATGCGGCAGTCGGCAAGTGGTTAAATCTGTCCAAACAAGAGTCTAATAGACATTCCGGGTATGATAAAGTTTGAAACACGTAAATCATAAATTATAATATAATAAATAACTATAAAAAAAGAATATAATAATAAAATGTATTTTCCCATGATTCACCATCGCTCAATTCTGCAAGTGATTTTAATTTACTATCGCTGTTTTCTAGCTGGTCTAAAACCACTTTTGACGTAAAGGGGACACTTTTTCCAGGCAGAAAGAACGGTATAATATATATACATATTATAATATAAAAGTGCATGCAGGGCATTGGACAAAGCATTAGGGACAAAAGGGATGTGAAATGATTTGATCCAGTGATGTAATCTTACAGATTACAGTGTATTGTATGTGTTCTGGTTTTTTTTGTACTTTTTGAATTTGCCGTCGGGCTCCGCCCCCACGCGTTGCGACGCTCGCAGGGAACGGAGCCCATCACACAGAGCATCGGGCGGATGATCCGGCGGGGGACACAGCGGAGGGGACATCACAGGTTCCTGGTGTCAAGGTAAGTACACTGTACCAGGATTCTGCAATGCAATCCCGAATGTTGCTCGGGGTTACCGCTAATGGTACCACACTCAGGATTACAGCCAGGAGGGTTAATCACCTCCTTTTTTTGCGCTAAGCAAATGAAAAAAAGACCAAAAATTTTGAGAAAATAATACGTTTGAGTTTGTTATAAAATTTTGATAACAAGTGATTTTTCTCCTTCATTAATGTGCACTGATGGGGCTGCACTGATAATCAGGACACCAATGACCAGGGCCCCGATTATCAGTGTAGACGTCCTCTGTCACACTCACCGGTTACCGGCTCACTCCTCACGCTGCGTGGGGAAAGGAATGCCGATAACCGGCAAATGTGTTGACATCATGATCAGCTGTGTCCAAAGGCACGCAGTTCTGAGAGGATGTTAATAGACGCCCTTCCAAAACTGGATGACATCACTGTAGCCATTATCCGGCTATAGAGCAGTCGGCAAGTGGTTAAAGTATAACTAAAGACAAACTTCTTTTTTTAAGTTTTGGATGGAGTGAAGAGGGATTAGAACATCTATCAGGTTTTATTGCTGTCTGTGCCCCTGTTATGGAGATTCACCCTCTCTATTTGTCCTGCTATCATTAAAGTGCAAGTAAAAGAAAATCCCAAATTTTGTAATAGAGGGGAAATCTTCCAATGGGGACACTAGTTCTGGTGACACCCCGGGACCCCCACATGTTGAAGTAATTTTCACTTCCTGTTTGGTTATGGGACAGGAACGTAAGGGAAATCTCACAAGACTGGCTGAGCAGAATTATAAAAGTTTTAGCAGATAAGACATTTCACTTATTTTGTTTCAACTGTATGTTCAAGTATTTTCCTGGAGATCAGACTTCATTCAAAACTACGTCACTCTGTACACTCTACATGATCTCTTTCCTCCAGTACTAGGTTGGGTACGGGTCATATTTTAATTGGGCACAGGACCATGCCCCTTAGTGGGAACAGCTCCATTCTTCACAGCGGCCACAGCTCCATTCCCCATAGTAGGCACAGCTCCATTCCCCATAGTGGGCACAGCTCCATTCCCCATGCCATTTAGAGGAGTTGTTTCTGAGGTCACTTTCCTGTTCTTTCTCCTCTTGGAATGTATCTAATAATATAAAACATAAGGTGACAAGTCAGATGACAGCACACAATATCCTCACAGATCACACAGGATTTATAGCAGTGACACCTCATCCATTCACTGACTATCTCCGGTCATGTGACTCTCCTGGTTTTTCAGCCAAGTTGGTGGCTCCCCAAGACATTTGGGAGGCCCTCCCCATCCCCGATCCCCTCAATACATTTCATTGCAGGACTTGACATTCTACATATAATAATTATCCTCTATAAGGAGTTTTTTTCATGCATATGTAGGGATGTTGTCCTGACCCCACATACAGTAGATGACCCCCAGATGGGGGGTGTAGGGGGTATAAGAGATTGCAGCAAATAGCCACGGGGCACCAATAAGGGAAGAAATAATGGGCAGGAAATGTTCTGTAAAAATGGCTCTAAATGTGATCTTCATCATAATATAACAAGAAGCAACGTTTGTCCTTCCTAGATTTGCCAATTCAGAATGGTGTATTTTAATAAAGGAGTCTGTCATTAGCAGGGGCCTGGCTTTAGATCATGGGAACCCAAAGCTAAATTTGGATGGATGGCCCCCCCCTCCAACCTCCCTGTGTAAGCAATGTGTTTATAGAGCTTTAGAAAACATTGGGGTGTGACAGTATAATATTACAGCTGCAATAAAGTCACACAGCTATTGGCCATGGTGCCAAATGGATGCCACATATGGCTAAAGTAGCGCCAGTCAGACATTGTTATACCGTCACCCTCCATGTATTTTATAGGCCCCATAGGTGTGACTCCATATACCAGTGTACGACATGACACCTTCGACTTGTAGGCCTTTTTCATGTTGTAAGTAGGGCTGCAACGATTATTTTCATAATCGAATTGGCCGATTGTTTTGATTAATCGATTAATAACCTTAAAAGTAGAGTTGCACGATTAATTGTATAATAATCACGATCTCGATTCACCCCCCCTGCGATCTCCAGCCTGGATTACCGCAATTTTTTTGTCTCCCTGGGATGTAGCCTGGACCGGAGGAAAAGCCGTCGGAACCAGCGTGGAACGCAAATGGCGCAGATACCGGAACTGATGTCAGCAACCGGAACTGAAGTCAGCAGAGAGCGTGATGCACCGCGGTGGATGCCTGGGTGTGGGTGGTACCACGTTTCTCGGCCGGGAAACAGTGACTGAGTGCGCACCAGCAGCACTGATCCGATGGCAGGCATTTTTCCAACACAAATGTGAGCTGCATTATATATATATATATATATATATATATATATATATATATATATATTATGAATATGCCTGCTTGACTGCTGCAGTGCTTGGACTTGATATCTAGAAAGCCCATGACATAGGAGGGGGTAATCTCAGCCCTCCCTGTCACCATGCACCACCCACAGTCAGCTCTACATTTCAAAATGGTTAATTTAAAAAGGAAAAAAATCTATATCAAAGTTAAACTCAACAAGAAAAAAAAAAAATAAAAAAATTATAATATCACATTATATATATATATATATATATATATATATATATAGTAATTTATTCTTAAATATCTCTATGCAGTGGTAAATATAAATAACCAACTATATGGTTAGGGAGCAAAATATCGAATCCACTCTGAGAATAACAGACAGATGAGATATACTCTATATACTATTAGAGGAGATATACTGTATATACTATTAGGAGGTTGAATCTGGTAAATATCATCAGACTCAGATTAACATTTTTTTAATTTAAAAAGACAAAAAAAAATATAGACGGTTTTGTGGATCAAACAGAACTGTAATATTATCTATGACAGACTCCCTTGTCATAGGCAGGTGATAAAAGCTCCCTGCTGGCCATACAAAAACAATATCTTCCTTCAAGAACATTCGTTAATTTTCTAATTGTTAGTGGGGTCAAATTGACATTAGTTTTCAACCACAGTGACAGGAAAATTGAAAGGAGCAGAATAGAAAACTTCTTAGTCAAAGGAATCCCCCACCGACACTTCTGGCTCCTTCTGCCTTCAGAGCGCCCCAACAGCAAGCTGCAAAGTATAGTATAGAATGCCCCTATAGCAAGGTAAAAAAAAAAAAACTTCTGCCTTTAGAAGCTCTCACTTCCTGCCCAGGACTACATGTCCCATGAGGCATTGCTCCTCACACATTCACAAGTTGTCATGCACTTACCGACATGTATGGACAGTGTACTGAGCAGTAAGTGTGATGCACTGTATTAATAATAATTATAATTATATATGGCTGTACTTTGTAAATGTGTTTCCTCTTTCTTTTCAAAGCAGCAGTATAGCTACAGCCATAGTGTGACCATATATCATCAACCATCATATGCCACCCCCATCAAATCATTCTCTGGAGCTATTACCTTTTGTACCACCACCCCCTCCCTTTGGAATGTAAGCTCTATGAGTGGGGCCCTCCAGTACCTTTTGTATTGAACTGTACTGTAATTGTGTTGTCCCTCCTATACATTGTAAAGCACTGCGTAAACTGTTGGCGCTATATAAATCGTGAATAATAATAATATACAGTGCCTTGAAAAAGTATTCATACCCCTTTTTCACATTTTGTCATGTTACAACCAAAAACATAAATGTATTTTATTGGGATTTTATGTGATAGAACAACACAAAGTGGCACATAGTTGTGAAGTGGAAGGAAAATGCTAAGTGGTTTCCAATTTTTTTTTTAAATAAATATGTGAAGTGTGTGGGGTACATTTGTATGGCGTCCCCTGGAGTCAATACTTTGTAGAACCCCCTTTCTCTGCAATTACAGCTGCAAGTCTTTTTGGGGATGTCTCTACCAGCTTTGCACATCTAGAGAGGGACATTTTTGCCCATTCTTCATTGCAAAATATCTCAAGCTCTGTCAGATTGGATGGAGAACGTCTGTGAACAGCAATTTTCAAGTCTTGCCACAGATTCTTAATTGGATTTAAAGCGGAGTTTCACCCATTTTAAAAGTCAACAGCCACAAAAAGTGTAGTTGCTGACTTTTAATAATCAGACACTTACTTGTCCCACGGTCCAGCAATGTGGGCGCACAAAGCCCCACTCCTCAATGTGGCATTCTAACTGTGAGCGCCCGGCTGTGGCTTTACAGCCGGGCGTGCACTGCACATGCACGAGCCGCGCGCTGTGAATGGCCGGGCAATCTTCTGGAGCCTGTGATATGTCCCAGAAGATTGCAGGGAGGGGAGAGGTGATCTTCCTTTCCGGTGCCGCGGCTCTAGGGGTGAGGGGGGGGAGTGGGAGCCTGTAAAAACAGGGTACCCGCTCCCCCCCCCAAAAAAAATGACATGCCAAATGTGAGATGTCAGGGAGTCACCAGCACTTAAAGCAGAAGTTCCATTTTTGGGTGAAACTCCACTTTTATGCCCCGTACACACGGTCGGATTTTCCGATGGAAAATGTCCGATCGGAGCGTGTTGTCGGAAATTCCGACTGTGTGTGGGCTCCATCGGACATTTTCCATCGGATTTTCCGACACAAAGTTGGAGAGCAGGAGATAAAATTTTCCGACAACAAAATCCGTTGTCGGAAATTCCGATCGTGTGTACACAAATCCGACGGACAAAGTGCCACGCATGCTCAGAATAAATAAAGAGATGAAAGCTATTGGCCACTGCCCCGTTTATAGTCCCGACGTACATGTTTTACGTCACCGCGTTTAAAACGATCGGATTTTCCGACAACTTTGTGTGACCGTGTGTATGCAAGACAAGTTTGAGCCAACATCCGTCGGAAAAAATCCTAGGATTTTGTTGTCGGAATGTCCGAACAAAGTCCGACCGTGTACGGGGCATAAGTCTGGACTTTGACTGGGTCATTCTAACACATGAATATGCTTTGATCTAAACCATTCCATTGTAGCTCTGACTGTATGTTTAGGGTCGTTGTCCTGCTGGAAGGTGAACCTCCTCCCCAGTCTCAAGTCTTTTGCAGACTAACAGGTTTTCTTCTAAGATTGTCCTGTATTTGGCTCCATCCATCTTCCCATCAACTCTGACCAGCTTCCCTGTCCCTGCTGAAGAAAAGCATCCCCACCACATAATGCTGCCACCACCATGTTTCACGGTGGGGATGGTGTGTTGAGGTTGATGTGCAGTGTTAGTTTTCCGCCACACAGAGTTTTGCTTTTAGACCAAAAAGTTGAATTTTGGTCTCATCTGATCAGAGCACCTTCTTCCACATGTTTGCTGTGTCCTCCACATGGCTTCTAGCAAACTCTTGGCTTTTCTCTGATGAATGCTCTCCTTGCCCGGCCTGTCAGTTTAGGTGGATGGCCATGTCTTGGTAGGTTTGCAGTTGTGCCATACTCTTTTTCCATTTTCCGATGGATTGAACAGTGTTCCGTGAGATGTTCAAAGCTTGGCCAGTTTTTTTTATGACCTCACCCTGCTTTAAACTTCTCCACAACTTTATCCCTGACTTGTCTGGTGTGTTCCTTGGCCTTCATGATGCTGTTTGTTCACTAAGTTCTAACAAACCTCTGAGGGCTTCACAGAACAGCTGTATTTATACTGAGATTTAAATTACACACAGGTGGACTCTATTTACTACTTAGGTGACTTCTGAAGACCATTAGTTCCACTAGATTTTAGTTAGGGGTATCAGAGTAAAGGGGGCTGAATACAAATGCCCCCCACACTTTTCACATATTTGTATTTGATGTGAAGGGGGAGGGGACTGATGTGCAGTGGGGACTGAGAATGCTGATGCAGGGTTCAGGGGGGATATTGTCATCTGAGTGGACCACAGTGAGTACTCCTAGAGATATTTTTACCGGGCTGCGAGCAGCCTCTCCAGGTACAGAGGACACAGAACCCACTCTAATGTCCCGTACACACGGTCGGACATTGATCGGACATTCCAACAACAAAATCCATGGATTTTTTCCGACGGATGTTGGCTCAAACTTGTCTTGCATACACACGGTCACACAAAGTTGTCGGAAAATCCGATTGTTCTGAACGCGGTGACGTAAAACACGTACGTCGGGACTATAAACGGGGAAGTAGCCAATAGCTTTCATCCCTTTATTTATTCTGAGCATGCGTGGCACTTTGTGCGTCAGATTTGTGTACACACGATCGGAAATTCCGACAACGGATTTTGTTGTCGGAAAATTTTATAGCAAGCTCTCAAAGTTTGTGTGTCGGAAAATCCGATGGAAAATGTGTGATGGAGCCCACACACGGTCAGAATTTCCGACAACAAGGTCCTATCACACATTTTCCATCGGAAAATCCGACCGTATGTACAGGGCATAAGACATCTTCTCTGCTGTGACATCCTGCAATATGTCCATCACTGCCCTTGCTGACGAACTCAAAGGGGTGAAAGCAGAAATATCATTTGTACGTCATGATATGCAGAAGCTGAAAGAGCGTACACCCGCTCTGGAGGGTAGAATTAGCACAGTGGAAGACGACATGGCCCCTATGCAAAGAGACCTGAGCTATAATTGCCACCTCACGGCACAACACGTTGCCCGCTTAGATGACTTAGAAAATCACATGAGGCGCAATAATTTGGGCATCCCTGAGCGGGCCGAGGGATCACCTTTAATCGAGCAATGGCTACTCTCTACTTTTGACAAAGACGCCTTCTCCCCTGTATTTGCTGTAGAATGGACGCACAGGGTCCCAACACGCCCTTTACCACCGTGTAATCATGCACACTCATTTCTATTTAAGCTACTAAATTACAAAGACAGGGATGCAATTCTCTCCAAAGCTAGAACCCTGAGCAAGGCTATGGTTATTGACAATTCCAAGGTGTCCCTATTCCCGGATTTTTTGGCAGAGCTGCAAAAGCAATGTGCAAAGTTCATCGAGGTGAAAAAAGGCTTCGGGATCCTAATCTACAATATGCAATGTTGTATCCCGCCCGCCTTAGGGTGGTTGCACTGGGAGAGATTCACTTTGACCGGCCCACAGCTGCAGCACAGTGGCCAGACCGTGAAGACAGAGCACTTTAAGCTGCTAAGGCGCAATGTTCTGCACCTGCCTGATGGTCCCTTATCCTAATCAATGGAGGGGATTGGAGGGAGTATTGTCCCCCCCCCTCCTTTTTCTATGCCTCTATCCCTGTTGCTCACTGTGTTTCTCATTGCTACAGGATGACCACAGTTTTGATATACTATTCCTTTTCTTCAATAATTTCTCCTAGACAAGGCGGACAAAGGAGAACATTGGAGCAGTCTATGGTGTGGGTTATACCACGCACACTGCTGAAGTGAAACCCCCACTACCATCCAGTTTCTATTACTGCGGGAGTTTCCTTTGCCTTCCTCCCTTCATGGAGGATCCATGGGGGCAATTTTCACCTCAGCCCGTTTGGCTGGGAGCCCTGTTGGCTCCACAAGTTAATATACCTTTGAGTTTTTTTAGTTTGACTGGTTTATGTTATGCATTTTATTTCCACTTAGACCCACCAATACTTCAACCTTTGGCCTCTATCGCTATGGACTCTATCAGAATGACCACGTATATTCAAGGTAAAACAATTATAGAAAGAACCTGGGACACTCATTATGACTCTTTTACAGAATATAAAGTTGTACCTTGCCCACCAGGCTGGCATGGCCGTGTTACAGGTCTGGATGCCATACTATGGCGGCAAACCTGAAAGTTTTGTCCTGGAACGTCAGAGGACTAGGTAGCCCTGTGAAGAGATTGGCAGTCCTTAGACATATTAAATCTATGGGTGCAAGTGTGATCTGCCTGCAGGAAACCCATTTCCCCTGATACCACACCCAGTCTTAGCCCTGAATATATAGTACCCAATTTCACTCTACCTACTCCGCATATTTCCAGGGGGAGTAAGTATATTGATACATCAGGATGTTCAATTCCATTGCTCTAGAAAACTCATAGACCCATGGGGGAGATACGTGTTCCTACTATGTACAGTTTCTGGCTTGTCATGTATAGTGGCTGGCCAATATATACCACCGCCATGCTCATCCGAGGTCCTCAGGTATTTGGCGAACTTTATGGCCCATTTCCCAGATGTCCCGCTCCTGGCAGCGGGCGATTACAATAATTACTCAAATCATTTATGGGACAAGCTACCCGTAATGCATTCCCAGGTAGGGGGGCCTTACTTTGTTCGCTAACTTGCTTGAGGAGCTCAGATTGATGGACGTGTGGAGAATTGGGCACCCGAATGCCAAAAAATATTCTTGTTACTCAGCTGCGCATGGGGGACTGTCCAGGATAGACCTAGGCCTGGGCAACAGGACACTACTCCCTTTGGTTGTAGCCTCAGATTATGGCGACAGACATATTTCTGATCATTCCTCATTTTGGGTATCCATCTTGTTGCCCACCATGGTTAAACGTATGGGCTGGAAACTTAATCTCTTCTGGCTTTCTCTATTCCTGGATCTGAACCCCATGCACGAGCTACTAAAACTTTTTTTCAGGATAAATTATGTACTGCCAGTCTAAATGTTGTTTGGGATACTGCCAGAGGTCAATTGACTGACTTGATAACCCGTATAAAGAAAGATACTAAAGCTTGGGAAACAGAGGTCTGCAGAACGGTCAGGGAAACTGAGGATGGATATAATCACCAAACCTACTGAGGATACGAAGCAAGCTTGGTTGGGTGCCCATTGTAACCCCTGCTATTTGCCTTGGCTCTGGAACCCCTCGTGTCGCAAATTGGGGGGGGGGAATATAGCCGGGTTCAAGCATGGCATGGGCACAGACGTGGTATTGCTGTACGCCGATGATACCCTACTATACCTGGATGACACACAGGACTCACTACGCACAGTCATGACTCTGATCCAGGCCTTTGGTGAGCTATCATGCTTTTCCATTAATTGGAACAAGTCGGTGCTGATGCCCATAGACCCCATAATAGCCCCCTTACCTGACTGCAGAAATGATACAGGTGGTTTCCTCCTTTCGTTGCCTGGGCATCCAGGTTACCTCAGACCCATGCCAATTTATACCTCTTAATCTAACCCCATTACTCAGCAAATTCTGATACAAGTGTACTGCTTGGTGCAAACTACCATTGTCAGTAGTGGGAAGAATTGATCTCATTAAAATGGTTTGGGCACCACAACTACTGTACGTATTTAACAATTCTCCAGTCTGGATTCCCCGACGCTGGTTTGATAGGATAGACTCAGTTCAGGGAACGGATTTGGCACAAAAAGACATCCAGGAGTAGTTTAGTTTAGTTTATCGACACTACAATATAGCAAGGGTGAGGGGGGGCTAGCGGTCCCCTATTCTAGAGCCTATTAATTAGCCTCCCAGCTACAACTGGGGGGTTGGGGGAACTATAAACTTAATGGATCCTATCTGCAAACTCTTAGCCACATCGGACGAGGCCGTATCTGCACTTGCGTGCTTAAAGGCGGGCGACATGTACTTAGACCCTGGGGCCCCCACGATAAGGTTGCTAAGGACACTATGGATATATACCAAATGGATGTTTGGTAAAGGGGCTTCCTAACTCTCACTCCCCTGTGGCGTAATCTGAATTATAGAGAAATACTAAAACTTAAGAGGTTTGGGAACTGGGAATTTGGGGGGGGATACAATATATCTCACAAATATATGATGGGCCAAATCTCAAATCCTTAATGGAAATACAAGCAGAGTTCGATGTACCAACTTCTTTAAATACCTGCAGCTGCCACATGCACTACAAGCACAGTCCCAACACCTCTGCGTCTTACTGATCATATGCTAATACAGGGAATCCTTATGGAAGGTGAGAAAAGGATGTTGGGGCCATCGATGGGGAGATGTGGAATCTTTGCTTGGCCTCCGCATACCTGGTATTAGTTTCCGCCTCTCAAAAACTGCCCCATCTGTACCTGTTGCACAGGGCATACAGGACCCCTGTGCAACTTCATAAATGGGGGGCATGTGATACCCCCTTTGTCCAAAATGCATGAGAGACCATGGAGACCTCATACACATGCTTTGGAAGTGCCCCAAACTCTTCTGCTACTGGAAGGAGGTCCTAGATGTGATATCTCAGGTTTATATGATTGCTATCCCACGGAACCCAGTTGTGTGCCTGTTGGGTGTCCTGGATGAGGAAAAGTTAACCCCACAGGCTCATGTAGCGGTTCTTCGACTGCTGTATGTTGTGCGTAAACTGATCGCAAACTACTGATCAGAGAAAAACTTGCACACCAGCATAGAAATGCACCACGTAAATTTTACTCAATGTGGCAGGCTTGGTTGAATGTCCCAGGATTGGCTCCGCACCAGCTGATCAAAGACAGACTCCGACAAGGATAGGTGTTGCAAAACCCCAAATTGGTGGCCGAGCGTACCATTTGTCATATACAACTCTATACGAGTATTATTATACTCGTATAGAGTTGTATATATTATATAGTCTCAAGGCCCTGAGGATGTATATGGACTCACTCTCTCCCTCTCTCCCCCTTATTCCCTCTTTTGTTTTGTTTTTCTCCTTCTTGATTTTTTTAAATTTTTCTAAACCTTTTTATCTATGTGTTATTTTGTATTATTTAAAATGAGTGACCTTTATACGGTTCCGGGTCCATCGTACTATCTGGCAAACATGTTATGGAATGACTACTGTCTCAGTCCTTTCTATATTGTGTACTGAATGGCATGTACTATGTACCTTGAACAAAATAAAACAACTTTTCTGATTAAAAAAAGGAATGGGTTTAGATCTGTGTATGTGCATTAGGTGCACATGTCATTGTTAGGTCAGCCCATGTTAATGGGCTGCACTACCCAGAAGAAACCTGGAGAAAGAAGTCCTTGGCCTTTTTTTCCCAAACTGCCGCACCAAGCTGCATGGTGCTGCAGCAACATGGGGTATGGCACATGGGAAAATGCAGCATGGATACCGACATAATATTCAGACCTCTCCTGGAAGGAAATTTTACTGACTGGACCTCTAAATTTTAATTCAATACCCCTGCTATTAAAGGTCACCAGAAATAGAAATTGCACCATATGGCCACAATGCACATTTTCCAAACATTAACATTTCTTTTTAAAGGTATTTGTGTGACTGCATATTTACTCCGTCTGCCCTATATGCTGGGCCATCGCCAACCTGACAAGGCCCAAGTCCACTCCCCTTCAACAGCAGAGGAGGAGGCAATGCGCACAAATTGGAAAATTGCACCACAATTGGGAGGGGTTTAAATCTTGAGTTTATGGAGAGAGCACAAGGGTAAAATGTATGCGACTCATACGCACAGGTGCCAGGAGTAGGCAAGACACATAGTATAGGGGTCAGGAGTGGGTAATGTACATAGGAAAGGAGTCGGTCATCTACAGGGTACATGGTTTATGAGTATGTACCAAACAGTGTGGAAGGGTCAGGAGGGCGTAATGTACATAGTTTCAGGGTCAAGAGTGTGTATTACAGAGTTCCAAGGTCAGGAGTGGGTAATGTATATAGTTCAGGGGTCAGAAGAGGGTAATGCATACGATGCAGGGGTTAGGAGTGTGCAATGTACGTAGTTCAGAGGTCAGGAATGGTTAATGCATAGAGTGCAGGGTTCAGGCATGTGTAATGTACATAGTTCAAGGGTCAGGAGAAGGCAACGTGTAAAGTGCAGAGGTCAGGAGTGAGCAATGTACATAGTTCAGGGGTCAGGAGAAGGTAACGCATAGAGTGCAGGGTTCAGGAGTGTGTAATGTACATAGTTCATGAGTCAGGAGAGAGCAACACAGAGTGCAGGGTTCAGGAGTGGGTAATGTACATAGTCCATGAGTCAGGAATGGGTAGCGCATAAGAGTGTAGGGATCAAGAGTGCAGAACATTCTGTCACTGGCCATGAATGATAAGGTTTGCTCAAAAAAAATGTTTTATCTCTTGCTCCAAAAAAAAATAAGCCCAGCAGTGTTTCATGCATCCCACTAATCTGTAGCAATGCTCTCTGTAAAGTCCATTTCCAGGGAAGCAGCCATCACCCCAGCTGAAAGGGCAGCATAGTGATACTCCCACTTGCCTCCAACCTCTGACACATCACCCTTAATGCTGGACTCCCTTCAGTCAGCTCCATCCCCATCTGTTGGATACCAGGAGGGTGATCCTCATCAGTGATCTGCTCCTATCTCTCCTGATAACTTCGCAGAGGTGGATCACACAGCACATCAGGGCTAACACTCCAGCAGAAAGGGGGCTATTTAATAATCCTGCCGTCTCCAGAAAAAAAAAAAAGAAGGAAAAATTCCCCAGGCCCCATGAGTTTAACAGGAGACAGGGGGAATGAAGAGGAATATTTAATGCTTTAATAGTGCCGGCTGGGTAATCTTTCACGCCACAGCGCCTAACAATTAGATTCCAGGCTGCCTCTGTGAATTAATATAGAAGGAGAGGCCATAACTATAAATTTTCAGGAACTGTGGCACAGAGGACTGCTCAGCCTGGACCCAAAAATCCATGAATGTGGATTCCTTTCCTCCACCCCCTGCTGAACTGATGGGGCTGGGGAAGTTTTTGATGAATTGCTGGAGACTGCAGGATTACTTTGCTGGTGTTCAGAAGTAAAGAGTCTCCTCTCTGCCCCCTGCTGAATTGAAAGGGCACCGGCCCTGCACAGGAGGGTTGGCTCTACTCCCCTATTGGCAGCCCTGCATATATGTTGTGCAGTAATGGGGAGGGCTCACAGCCTTCAATTCTTGGACATGCAATACAATATGTGCTGTAGTGAGGGCACAGGATGACAACAAGTGCAAGAGAAGCCGACTCTCAGGAGGAATTTGTAGCATTGCTAAGAAAAGATGTGGGCAGTGCAATACTGGGAAGGAGAGCAAAGAGACAAGTGCTGCATGAGCCATGAGGGTGTAAGGATCTGTCACGGGGCCTTTGTTCATGTCAGATAGACTTGTAATAGAATGAAATGTAAAACCTATGGGTATGCAAAAGTAACATCTAAGAATATGGAGGACTCTCTCAAACAAACATCACAACATCTATAATTAATGGTCCACCATAAGGAAAACATTGAACAAAATGTTTTCATGTGAGGCTACCCAAGAGGAAACCACTACTCTCCAAGCAAACGCTGCAGGCTAGTTCAAATTTGGTCAAACTATCTAGATGTTCCACAGCACTACTAGAAGAATATTCTGAGATAAAACCAGACAAAAGAGACACAATTATAACCACAAAGCATGGTAAAGGGAATATAATGGGGATGTTGATTTGGAGCCCAAGTCTTGTAATCAGGGAGGAATCAGTAAAAAAAATAATTTTTTTTTAATGACTGATGAAGATCAGATCACACATTTGAAGAAATACACGAAGATGTCTGACATCTGTAGGATATGGCCACATCAGGCAGACCTGGATATTTGGGACCGGAGATCAACATCCTCCATAGTTGTATACACCGGCTCTAAAGGCAGACATTGTGACTCTGGGTCTAGCTTTATAAAGAAGAAGGCCAGATTCACCAAAATGCACTATAAGTTTGCTGGAAAGTGAACCTGGTTTTGTGTATTTTAAACAGACCTCATAGAGTATAATACAGAGAGAGAGGGAATATTGCTCACCTGATATTTGATATAGGCCAACACTGCTACCAATATTACTGTGACACTAAGACCGAGACCAATGCTAAGACCAACAATGAGCCTTCTACATGATTCAAAATCTGTAAATACAATGTAAAACAGACTTAGATACATGATGTACAATATAGAATTATTATAATTTGTGTGAAATTTCACCTGTATAATCCTCTATTAGGAGAGCAGAGAAGAGACAACAAGACACAATGTTACTATTCTGTGTCACACTCCCACTATGACCCCCCAGAGAAGAGGAGACAGGACCCCAATCTATAACACCCCCATACATGGAATATAACATGACCCCCCATAGTCACCAATACCTTCTGTTTCCAGCATTCTGATGAACATCGTATCATTGATCAGCCGGTATTCCCGGATCTCCTCACTGACCGGGTTTGTGATCCTGACCCGGAATCTCCTCTCGGCGTCGTCTCTCTGCACACTGGGGATAATCAGCGTCCTATTGTCATCTATCAGCCGGTATCTTTCAGGGAGAGGCTCCCCGTCCACCTCCCAGGTCACATCGCTCTCTTCTCCAGAGAACTGGACCCTCACCGCCATCTCCTCACCCAACCGACTGAAGTTACTGGTGATGTTGGAGATGAGAACCGGATCTGGAACTAACAGAAAGACAATCACAATCAGTCATCTGTCACCAACACAGAGTGCTAGCTCTTTTACATGCACTGATCATTAGTCATTTGATCTGCAGCCCCTCCCCCACACAGTCGTACAACAGAGTAAAGCCCCATACACACGGGCCTAATGTTGAGAGACATCTGCCAGTCTGTCCGACAGAAGCTGGTTATTTGCCTTCTATCGGATGTGCATACTGGAAAACCGCTAGCCAACCGACTGACTCCTGATCAGTGCTCTCAGCCAATGGCAGAAAGTGCAGATCGAAGTGTTCTGGCGGGGGGGACAGGGCCCCCCTGTCAGAGACACAACAGCTCAGTGGGAGAGTTCGCTGTACTAACCTGGCATGGTTAGTACAGTGGCTCCGACCGGAGGCGGCAGCTGAATAGTGTGTACCCGGCTTAAAGCGGGGGTTCACCCACACTGCCAAAAAAAAAAATATTAAAAGCCAGCAGCTACAAATACTGCAGCTGCTGACTTTTAATACATGGCCACTTACCTGTCCCGGGGTCCAGCGATGTCGGCAGGGGACGCCGAGAACCCACTCGGTTCTCGGCAGCTGCCGCCGCCATCCTAGGTATGGGAACCAGGAAGTGAAGTGTTGCGGCTTTACTTCCCGGTTCCCTACTGCGCATGCATGAGTCGCGCTGCGCGTCCCTAGTGGTCTCCGCTCTCTGCTGGGAGCTGTGTGTTCCCAGCAGACAGCGCGGTGGGGATGGGAAGAGGCATAGACTCCCATGGGAGTCTATGCCGGAAGTGGGTGCAAATACCTGTCTTAGGTGCCAAAAAGGTGCCAAATGTGACACCGGAGGGGGGGACGGTTCAGAAAAGCGGAAGTTCCATTTTTGTGTGGAACTCCGCTTTAAGTAGCTATTAGTAGTTTGTCACATGCAACTGGACTTGCCCTGTAATGTTAAAGAGGTTTTACTACTCATTGAAGGAGCTCTTTCAGCTGCAATGAGTGTCAGGAATATACCCCAGCAATTGGAACCACATGGGTACCTGTTACCCTCATGCAATCATGTAATGTGTCAAATGATGGGAGGTGTGAATGTTTATAAAATCCCCCCAGTTCTATTTTCATTAGCAGGAGTGCTCAACCTGTAACCCTCGACCTTAAACCAGGGAGGCACATGCCTCAGGGTCAGAAACCAGCTGATTGTGATATGGGCTTGCTAACCTGCCATCCCGAAGCATCAGAGTGCATCGAGCTTGCGCCGCCAGCAGAAGAAGCAGGCAGCCGTGGAGAGTCACATAAGCTGATGCTTCCTCTGTAGCGCCGACTCATGTCTCAGCAACAGTGTTGCCAACCGCCCGTATTTTTACGGGCAGCCCGTAAAAACAGGGCACTTTTTCACCGCCCGTAATTGTCCATAGCACGGGAAAAGTGTCAGTAAAAATGGCTGTGACCAGCTCATGCGCAATTCCCGGAGATGCCCGAGAGCCAGCTGCCGAGACAATCCGATCTGCACCTCGGAAAATTGCTCCGCCCACCACCGCCTCTCAGCCAATCAGCATCACTGTAACCAGCCCTCCTCCTGCAGCCCACCACATTTGACAAGAAGATGCGGCCAGCCGAAAGTGTGGCTGTGCTGTATTGAGGCGGGCGGGAGTCTGCTCTGCTCCCTGCACTTTACATTACCAGGCATCACCCTGCCTTGTTCTCCTGGCCACACTGTGACAGAGGAGAGGCACGGCTGTGGGCTGCATGTTCTAGAGAGCCTGCTTCTCCTCTGTCAGGACCGGAGCAGCTGTGAGTCTGTGACAAGGAGTGAGCCAGGAGTGGAGCCAGAGCAGGCTCTCTGTGATGTCCTCCCCCCGCCCCTCCTCCCCCTTCTCCGGTCAGCAGAATGAGCAGGGCTGTGTGCATTCTTCCTCACGCTTCTACCAGCAGTGGGGGTGGTGATTAATAAAGCAGCAGCAGAATGAGCACGGCTGTGTGCATTCTTCCTCACGCTTCTACCAGCAGTGGGGGTGGTGATTAATAAAGCAGCAGCAGGATTGAGCAGTTTGCAGAGGGGGACACGGAGTTGCAGGTAATCATTGTGCAGTAACCCCTAGCAACCAAATGATTAGCAGTAATGTATAGTAACTAAATAGTGCTGGGCAGTAATGTACAGTAACTGAATGGTGGACAGTATTGTACAGTAACTGAATGGTGGACAGTAATGTACAGTAACCAAATGGGCAGTAATGTATAGTAACCGAATGGAGCTCAGCGAAGCTGGCCCCCCTACAATCAGCACAAATAAAAACTCAAGTGTGTTTCTTTAGTGCTAGGTTTGTGCTGTTTTGTGCCGTAAAAATTTACATTTGTGCTGCTTTTATTTTTAAGATATTAGCAATTGTTTTTTCCAGACTATGACATCACCTAGCCCCCCTACAACGCCCAAATGACACAAAACTGGTCTCGTTGGTTAGTGCTACATTTGTGCTGTTTTGTGCTGCTAAAAATTCCGTTCTATCTTTTATCGTTTTTGCGTTATTAATGATTTATTAAAGGTCACCAAAGGTCAGTCAGCCCCCCTACAACGCCCAAATGACACGAAACTGGTCTCGTTGGTTAGTGCTACGTTTGTGCTGGTTTGTGCTGCTAAAATTTTTATTTGTGCTGTTATGGTTTTTAAGTTTTATAACAGTTTTTTTTTTTTTCAAACCCCACTCACTTTGCCCACCCTACAATCAGCACAAATAAAAACTCAAGTGTTTCTTTAGTGCTACATTTGTGCTGTTTTGTGCTGCTAAAATTTCTGTCCTACCTTTTATCGTTTTTGCGTTATTAATGATTTATTAAAGGTCACCAAAGGTCACTCAGCCCCCCTACTACACCCAAATGACACAAAACTGGTCTCGTTGGTTAGTGCCTCATTTGTGCTGGTTTGTGCTGCTAAAATTTTTATTTGTGCTGTTATGGTTTTTTAGTTATAACAGCTTGTTTTTATATTTGTGCTTTTTTGTGTCATAATAAAAATTTGTGCTGCTTTTTTTTTAAGATAATAGCAATTTGTTTTTTTCCAGATGATGACATCACCCTGCTCTCCTGTCATGTACCTGGTTAGTGAGCTCCTGGTTAGAAAGCAGCCATGGGAGCACAGTGAGGTATGGGTGCCTGTGATCAGTCCAGTAGACTGCGTGGTGGCAGCAGTCAGCAGGTGGATGTGGCGGCAGAACCAGCTGGTGGCAGATGAGCTGGCACTGAGCTTGGCTGGTGGCAGACTGTGGGTAAGCAGCTGGAAGCAGGAGATAGGTGAGACCTTGCTGGGCTGAAGAGCTGTAGCAGGCTGGATGAGCAGGATGTAGGGTCAGATGAGCCGGGTCCATAATGGCCAGGCAGATCAGGCATAGACGGCACACAACAGGATAGTCGGGTCACAAACCAAGTCAGCAACAGGAGGTAGATCAGGCAAGAAGAGAAGGCAGAAGCAGAATCCAGAGACAAGCCAAGGTCAGGGCTGGTAGCAGTCAAACGGAGGTCAGGAGTAGGGATGAGCCGAACACCCCCCTGTTCGGTTCGCACCAGAACATGCGAACAGGAAAAAAAGTTCGCTCGAACACGCGAACACCGTTAAAGTCTATGGGACACGAACATGAATAATCAAAAGTGCTAATTTTAAAGGCTTATATGCAAGTTATTGTCATAAAAAGTGTTTGGGGACCCGGGTCCTGCCCCAGGGAACATGGATCAATGCAAAAAAAAGTTTTAAAAACGGCCGTTTTTTCAGGAGCAGTGATTTTAATAATGCTTAAAGTCAAACAATAAAAGTGTAATATCCCTTTAAATTTCGTACCTGGGGGGTGTCTATAGTATGCCTGTAAAGGGGCGCATGGTTCCTGTGTTTAGAACAGTCTGACAGCAAAATGACGTTTCGAAGGAAAAAAAGCCATTTAAAACTACCCACGGCTATTGCATTGCCGACAATACACATAGAAGTTCATTGATAAAAACGGCATGGGAATTCCCCACAGGGAAATCCCGAACCAAAATTAAAAAAAAAAAATGACGTGGGAGTCCCCCTAAATTCCATACCAGGCCCTTTAGGTCTGGTATGGATATTTAGGGGAACCCCGGCCAAAATTTTTTTAAAAAAATGACGTGGGGTTCCCCCTAAATTCCATACCAGACCATTCAGGTCTGGTATGGATTTTAAGGGGAACCCCGCGCCAAAAAAAAACAAAAACAAAAACAAAGGCCGCAGGAAAAGAGGGGGGGACGAGAGTGCGGCCCCCCCTCCTGAACCGTACCAGGCCACATGCCCTCAACATTGGGAGGGTGCTTTGGGGTAACCCCCCAAAACACCTTGTCCACATGTTGATGAGGACAAGGGCCTCATCCCCACAACCCTGGCCGGTGGTTGTGGGGGTCTGCAGGCGGGGGGCTTATCGGAATCTGGAAGCCCCCTTTAACAAGGGGACCCCCAGATCCCGGCCCCCCCCTGTGTGAAATGGTAAGGGGGTACTTACCCCTGCCATTTCACTAAAAAAACTGTCAAAAATGTTAAAAATGACAAGAGACAGTTTTTGACAATTCCTTTATTTAAATGCTTCTTCTTTCTTCCTTCATCTTCTTCTGGTTCTTCTGGCTCTTCTAGTTCTTCCTCCGGCGTTCTCGTCCAGCATCTCCTCCGCGGCGTCTTCTATCTTCTTCTCCTCGGGCCGCTCCGCACCCATGGCATGAGGGGAGGCTCCCGCTCTTCTCTTCATCTTCTTCTTCATCCTCTTCTCTTCTTCCTTCTTCTCTTCTTCTCTTCTTCATTTTCTTCTCCGGGCCGCTCCGCACCCATGCTGTCATGAAGGGAGGCTCCCGCTGTCTGACGGCGTCTCTTCGTCTGACGGCTCTTAAATAATGGGGGCGGGGCCACCCGGTGACCCCGCCCCCCTCTGACGCACAGTGACTTGACGGGACTTCCCTGTGATGTCACGGGGAATGCCACAGGGAAGTCCCGTCATGTCCCATGCGTCAGAGGGGGCGGGGCCACCCAGTTATTTAAGAGCCGTCAGACGAAGAGACGCCGTCACAGAATGGAAAGTAAATAGGCACAAATCAACACAAACGTGGCACTAACCAACCAGCCCGTTTTCATTTTGTTTGGCTGCTGTAGGGGGTGTCAGGGAAGGCTTTCGCATAGCACAAATGATGTCTCCCTGTACATACATATGCGCATGCGCAGACTGGCAACTGGCTGGGCAGATGAGCGTGAGCCTGTCACCAATGCTGGCACCAGACAGACTATTTAAACAGGCTGCAATTTGGTGCGCTGCTTCTGTGTGTTCATTCCTGATTCCTGTGTTTGACCTCTGATCCTAACCCAGCTTGCTCCTGACCTCCGTTTGACTGCTACCTGCCCTGACCTTGGCTTGTCTCTGGATTCTGCTTCTGCCTTCTCTTCTTGCCTGATCTACCTCCTGTTGCTGACTTGGTTTGTGACCCGATTATCCTGTTGTGTGCTGTCTATGCCTGATCTGCCTGACCATTATGGATCCGGCTTATCTGACCCTGCATCCTGCTCATCCAGCCTGCTACAGCTCTTCAGCCCAGCAAGGTCTCATCTGTCTCCTGCTTCCAGCTGCTTACCCACAGTCTGCCACCAGCCAAGCTCAGTGCCAGCTCATCTGCCACCAGCTGGTTCTGCCGCCACATCCACCTGCTGACTGCTTCTACCACGCAGTCTACTGGACTGATCACAGGCACTCATACCTCACTGTTCTCCCATGGCTGCTTTCTAACCAGGAGCTCACTAACCAGGTATGTGACAGGAGAGCGGGGTGATGTCATCATCTGGAAAAAACAAATTGCTATTATCTTAAAAATAAAAGCAGCACGAATTTTTATTATTATGACACAAAAAAGCACAAATATAAAAACAAGCTGTTATAACTAAAAAACCATAACAGCACAAATAAAAATTTTAGCAGCACAAACCAGCACAAATGAGGCACTAACCAACGAGACCAGTTTTGTGTCATTTGGGTGTTGTAGGGGGGCTGACTGACTTTTGGTGACCTTTAATAAATCATTAATAACGCGAAAACGATAAAAGATAGAACGGAAATTTTAGCAGCACAAAAGAGCACAAACATAGCACTAACCAACGAGACCAGTTTTGTGTCATTTGGGTGTTGTAGGGGGGGCTGAGTGACCTTCGGTGACCTTTAATAAATCATTAATAACGCAAAAACGATAAAAGGTAGGACAGAAATTTTAGCAGCACAAAACAGCACAAATGTAGCACTAAAGAAACACACTTGAGTTTTTATTTGTGCTGATTGTAAGGTGGGCAAAGTGAGTGGGGTTTGAAAAAAAAAAAAACTGTTGTAACTTAAAAACCATAACAGCACAAATAAAAATTTTAGCAGCACAAACCAGCACAAACGTAGCACTAACCAACGAGACCAGTTTCGTGTCATTTGGGCATTGTAGGGGGGCTGACTGACCTTTGGTGACCTTTAATAAATCATTAATAACGAGAAAATGATAAACGATAGAACGGAAATTTTAGCAGCACAAAACAGCACAAATGTAGCACTAACCAACGAGACCAGTTTTGTGTCATTTGGGCATTATAGGGGGCTGAGTGACCTTTGGTGACCTTTAATAAATCATTAATAACGCAAAAACGATAATAGAACGGAAATGTTAGCAGCACAAAACAGCACAAACGTAGCACTAACCAACAAGACCAGTTTTGTGTCATTTGGGTATTGTAGGGGGGCTAGGTGATGTCACAGTCTGGAAAAAACAATTGCTAATATCTTAAAAATAAAAGCAGCACAAATGTAAATTTTTACGGCACAAAACAGCACAAACGTAGCACTAAAGAAACACACTTGAGTTTTTATTTGTGCTGATTGTAGGGGGGCCAGCTTCGCTGAGCTACCGAATGGTGGACAGTAATGTACAGTAACCGAATGGTGGGCAGTAATGTACAGTAACCGAATGTGGGAGCAGTCTCTCTCTCGCTCTCTTTGGGGACAAAAATTAAGGGGAAATCTCTCCAGTTTGACATAGGTGACAAAATACTGATGGGTTACAATAATCCGCCTTTACTATACTCAAAATAAGAAATATGTTTTTCGACCAAATATCTACCTTGAATCACATTGCTAATTGCACATGTAACTTGTTTGTTGCCTAAACACAGAAATTCGCATTTAAAACTGTAGTTTTTTACACTTTTGGAAGTGCCAGTAAAAACTTGGTGGTGCCAGTAAATTTTAGTTGTTGTGCCAGTAAATTTCAATCTGGTAGGTTGGCAACACTGGCAGGGGGTTACAGTGGTGGGACAGATGAGCAGGTTAGTACAGTGGTGGGGCAGAAGTGCAGGGGGGGTTACAGTGGTGGGGCAGATGAGAAAGTGGGTACATTGGTGAGGCAAGTGACAAAGGGGGTACACTGGTGGGGCAGATGACCAGGGTGGTACATTGGTGGGACAGATGAGCAGGGGGATACAGCAGCGGGGCAGAGGAGCAGAGGGGTACAGAGGTGTGGCAGATGTACAAAGGAGAAAGGAGGTACATCAGTGGAACATGAGCAGTGGGAGTTCAGTGGTGGGACAGATGTGCAGGAGGTACAGTCGTGGGACAGATTAGAAAGGTGGTTACAGTGGTGGGGCAGATGAGCAGATAAGTTTAGTGTTAGGACAGATGAGAATATGGTTCAGTGGTGGGGCAGATGAGAAAGGGGAAACATTGGTGAGGCAGATGAGCAGGGGGGTTACAGTGGTGGGACAGATGAGCAGGGGGTACAGAGGTGTGGCAGATGTGCAGGTTCGTACAGTGGTGGGGCAGAAGTGCAGGGGGGGTTACAGTGGTGGGGCAGATGAGAAAGTGGGTACATTGGTGAGGCAAATGACAAAGGGGGTACAGAGGTGGGGCAGATGTGCAGGGGGACAGTGATCTGAGGTGAATGAATTGGGGCTCATCTGAGGTGTGAAGTTGCAGGAATTGGGGCTGATCTGAGGCGTGAGGGTTCAGGATGTTATTTTCTCACTACTAAAGTCGTTTACAGCATTTACTTTATAAAAAATCATTTTCGTGATTGAGAATGTGAAGTTGACATTTTTTTGTTATAAAATTGACAAGCTCAATTTCTTTGAAAACATTTTTCGGCAAACTGTGCTCAAAAGGTTGCCTACCCCTGGTTTAGAGTTTGCTGGAATTAGTGAAACATGGGAATTATTGATCCTGACCATTCCTGGTATATTTAGTAATATGTAATAGTAATAATAGTATAGTAATAATACTGTGTTACAGTAATCTTATGCAATGCTAATTTGCCCCATCTAGGTAAAAAAAAATGTGTGTGTGTGTGTGTATATATTATATATATATATATATATATATATATATATATATATATATATATAAAATATAATTTCCTGAACCTCCCCATGTCAACCTACTATGGGTCAGCTCTGCCCCCTCTGACCCCTCCAGGACCACTTTTTTTCTAGCCCATAAAGGGCGGTTGTCGGACCAGCTCGACGTTCTTTTTTCGTCCTCGCTCCGGACGCCTTTAAAAACAAAAAGTACAAGTTTTAGGAGTGAAGACTGGGTCGAATAATGTCCTGTTGGAGTTAAGCCTCTCCCGGCACAGAAGACCCCCCCAGAGGGGCTGTAAATCTCCCAAGGTGGTGGGTTCCCATGGTGCAGGGACATGTACCTTCAGTTTAAAGAACTGGCTTTATGGCAGATGAGAAACAGGCAGGTGTTGGGGGTAAGTACACTGGCTCTTGTGCACTGTTTAAATGAAATTACCTTCCCTGGTGTCTAGCGGTCTGCTGGGCGATATAGTCCACCTCTCGTGTGCTGCAGAATGGCGCAGAGCCGGGCAGATGATGTCACGGCGGCTTCCCTGCTCGTTTAGTTGCCTGGCAACCGCCGGGACGCTCTGCGTTGTCTCACGCCGCTGCCTGGAATTGAGGGGGCGGTCTCCCACGCTCTGGGCTTCATGCAGTTCCCCTCAGCGCTCCAGCTTGGCAAGTCTGCTCTGCATTAAGGTAGGAAATCTGCTGGTTGTGGCATATATGTTCCTACTGCCTTATACTATTGTGCACTGTGCTTTGAGCCTCCCTTCCTTTCCAGGTCTATCTGCCTGCCTGTGTTCCCTGCCTATTGCACTGAAGAACCCATGGAAAGGTTTTTTCTCAATGATTACAGCCATAGCAATTCTACCGTTTTGGCCCAGGAGGCCTTGGTTCCCGCTGGTGTGGAGAATGAAGATGTGTCAACCAATCCCACTGCCGGTTTGTCAGGATCTCCTGCTCCAGAACGGAATATGTCATCCGAATCCCAGGAGTTTGAGACTAATGGCATGGAAATTGAGAGGAGATCTCTGAAGGATTTAGGCCTCTCAGAGTGAGTGTGGGGCACCTTGTTGCAGTCCTGTAAAAGATCTACAAATTCGACCTATCTCAGAGTATGGAAGGGGTTCCGATGCCTGGCTGTGGAAAAGGGCTGGGAGCCCGAATCGCCTTCAGTCTCGAACATCCTGGAGTTTCTCTAGCAGGGACTGGAGAATGGCCTCGCTTATAATTCCCTGAAGGTCCAGATTTCTGCTGTTTCAGCAATGACGAACTCCAGGTGGGCATTGAATCCGGTCGTGGTCCGTTTTTTGAAGGCAGCCATTAAAATCAGGCCTCCCCTAAAATCTTACTTTCCCAAATGGGACCTAACTCTGGTCTTTAAATTGTTGGCTCCTCCTTTTGACCCAACATCATCCTGTTCTTTATTTCATTTAACATTGAGGACAGTATTCCTGATGGCCATAGCCTCCGCTAGGAGAGTTTCCGAATTTTGCGCCTTTTCATCTAAAGAGCCCTTTTGTGTGATTTTTTTTTTTCCCCGACAAGAATATTCTTAGACCAGTTCCGAGCTTTCTACCGAAGGTTTCTACTGCCTTTCACATGAATTGGGAGACTGTCCTGCCAGCCTTCACCGTAGATCAGGTCCAGGATGATTGGAAGAGGCTAGACTTGGTCTCCTCTATTTCAGTTTACTTGGAGCAGACTGAGGAGTTTCGCAAGCAAGAACAATTGTTCATCTTTCCTATAGGACCTAAAAAGGGCATGGTGGCTCCATCTAGGATTGTCTCATCCTGGATTGTGAAGACCATCCAGATCTCTTACGAGTCCCTGGGTTTTCCCGCTCCTGTGGAGATCAGAGCACATTCAGCTAGGGGTATGGCAGCATCATGGGCAGCCTATGCAAAAGGTGCCACCCGAGATTGTATGCAGAGCAGCAAGTTGGAGCGTGCTCAACACTTTCATCCAACATTATACGCTAAATGTCGCCCTCTCTCCTGCGGAAATGTTTGGTGCTTCTGTTATTTCTGCGGCTATCGGCCATTAAATTTGTTAGCAGTAGTACTCTCTCCGAATTGTTTTATTTTTCCCTCCCTTGTTTTAGGTTGCTTGGTACATCCCATAGTAGGCTGACATGGGGAGGTCCATGAATAAGGAAAATTGTTGCTCATACTTACCAAAATTTTCCTTTCCTGGATCCTCCCCATGTCAGCCGAGTATTCCCACCCTATCTTCCGTCACGAGGAAGGGTGTTTGAACGTCGAGCTGGTCCGACAGCAGCCCTTTATGGGCTAGAAAAAAGGTGGTCCTGGAGGGGTCAGGGGGGTGGAGCTGACCCATAGTAGGCTGACATGGGGAGGATCCAGGAAAGTAAAATTATGGTAAGTATGGGCAACAATTATATATATATATATATATATATATATATATATATATATATATATAAAGAGAGAGGGATAGATATATAATATACATACACGTCGGTAACGACCCATGCAATCCATACATATAAAGACACCAAAACAAATAAGTTCAGAAATGAAGGTAAATAGAATGACACAGGGAAAAGGTATTGAACACATGAAGAAAGAGAGGTGCAAAAGGGCATGGTAAGCCAAGACACCAGCTGAAATCTATCAGTAATTACAAAGCAATCCTGACCCTTGTCAGGTCAGGATAATATCCGCTGGTTCAGTCTCAACTGATGGCCTGTAAAAAGGTGTCTTATTACCAAGGTGTCACGCAATAAACATCTCACGATGGGTAAAAGCTAAGAACTCTCTCAAGACCTTCACAACCTTATTGTTGAAAAACATACTAATGGCATTGGTTACAGAAGGATTTCTAAACTTCTAAATGTTCCAGTGAGCACTGTTGGAGCCATCATCGGGAAGAGGAAAGAACATCATTTCACCATAAACCGGAAATGACCAGGTGCTCCTCGCAAGATTTCTGACAGAGGAGTGAAAAGAATTATCAGAAGAGTTTTCCAAGAGCCAAGGACCACTTGTGGAGAGCTTCAGAAAGACCTGGAATTAGGAGGTACAATTGTTTCAAAGAAACTCAACTGCCATGGCCTGTATCCACACTCACCAGCATGTTGAAGCTTGTTTTAAGTTTGCTGCACAACATTTAGACATGCCTGTGAAATACTGGAAGAATATATTATGGTCAGATGAGACCAAAATTGAACTCTTTGGATGCCATAATAATGTAATGTTTGGATGTCAAATTCCACTGTACATCACCCCAAAAACACTCCCATACCAACCATGAAGTTTGGAGGAACATCAGGGTGTGTGGCTGTTTTTCAGCATACGGTACTGTCAAACGTGATGTCATTGAAGAAAGGATGAATGGAAAAATGTACCAAGACATTCTTGATAAAACTCTGCTGCCATCTACCATGATGATGAAGATGAAACGAGGGTAGACATTTCAACAAGACAATGATCCCAAACACAAAGCCAAGGAAACTCTCAATTGGTTTCAAAGAAAGAAAATAAAGCTGCTAGAATGGCCCAGCCAATCGCCTGACTTAAATCCAATAGAAAATCTATGAAAAGAACTGAAGATCAGAGTTCATAGAAGAGGCCCACACAACCCTCAAGATTTGAAGACTGTTTGTGTAGAAGAATGGGCCAAAAATCACACCTAAGCAATGCATGCAACTAGTTTCTCCATACAGGAGGCGTCTTGAAGCTGTCATTACCAACAAAGGACTTTGTACGAAGTATAGCGTAGAACCCTCTAGGTTGCTAGAGTATTGTATATAGGTTTTTGGCAGAGTAGGTAAATTTAGACAGGCCTTTTTGTTTTGATCTGGGCTGGGATTGGCTCAGGGTAGTGCTGGGTGACTCAGACAGCATCACCAGGACCTCCAACTTCTTTCCAAAAAATTCTGGTGTTTTCTGGAAAGAGAGGTGGAGAGGGGAGCTGGAGCTGCCTGGGGTCTTCTGAGGAGCCCTGACCAATCCCCAATCTGGATTGGCAGGGGGCAGGCCTCCTTGAAATACCCAGGGGGTCATCCCAGCTGGGGAGAAGTTGTTCGGGTGGAAGTTGGAGATGGAGTGCTAGGCTGTCGTTGGCCTTGGAGGGAGCCCCACAGTCTGGGGGGGTGACCTTGGACCTGGGCTCGGGTGCAGACAGGACCCTCCTACAGCACACAAAAGTGTCCTGGCCAAGAGAAGCAAGGAGTGGACAGCGGGAGAGAGCATTACCAGGCAAGTCTTCAAGGAGGAACAACAGGTCGCAGCAGCCAGTTGGGCTGGTGAGTGAAGCACAGGTGAGAGGACTGGGGAGACACGCCTGAGAGGACTGATAGAGAGCATTATGGCATGGGTGCAGAACCAGAAGAGAGAACTGTGGAACCATGGACAGTGGAGAGAGGCAGCTGCAGCCATGAGGGCTGGCAGGGCCTGAAGATGTGGTACTGGACTCAGTAGCCACGCAAACAGCTAGCACTAAAAGACTACCATAGTTTCTTGTCTCTACATTAAAGGGGCCCGTGGTCCCTGCCTGCAAAGGGTATTCATTTTAGGCCTGGTTGAGTGAGTTCTGGCCTACCAAATCAGTGCTAGCTAGTCCTGGAGAATGAGATCAATTGTCAAGTAAAGTGCTGGAGAGTGAGATCAATTGTCGAGTAAAGTGCTGGAGAGAAAGAAAGGAAGTGATGCACAGGAGGAGAAGAGGACATTTTATATACTGTGGATGTATATAGTAGTCCCAACTTTAACTTTTTCATCATCTGAGCATCCCATGTACCCTTACCCCATCCAAGTTAATTCCACTCAATAAAAATACATAACAAAGTGCATGGACTGTTTTCTGTCTAAGAGTGACTGGAAATTGTGTACCTGGCTGGGCGGGGTGACAGGTGGACTACAACACTCAGCAGCCCTCACGAGGGTACCGCTACAATTAAATACATTTCAGTTAGCGGGGTCAATACTTTTTTCCCGGTGTCATTCCATTTTATTACACATAAACTTCATTTCAGAACGTATTTGTTTTGGTTTCTTTGTATGCAAAAAGCACAAAAAATGCATAGGTGTGAATCAACCCTAAAAGGAGGCACACAAAGCATAAAATACCAGACAGGTGTTCTAATCTATCCAAAAAATAAATCAAAACTTTTGTCTTAAAGTGTAACTAAAGGCAACTTTTTTTTATGTTTTTCAGTTTTGGTAGATTAAAACGCCTGTCTGGTATCTTTATGCTGTCTGTTCCTCCATTAGGAAGATTCACCCTCTCTATGGGTCCTGTTTACCATTATCTTCTCTTCAAGAGTAAAAAGTAAAAAAAAAAAAAAAATTAAGTTATCACCAGAATAGTAATAGAGGGGAAATCATCCAATAGGGACACTAGATGTGAAGACCCTGGTGACAACCAGACACTCCCTCGCTTAGGGGAGATTTCCCTTCATCTGCCAATGAGACATAATTGGCAAAAAAAAAGTCAGAGGTTATAACTCTCCCTTACTCTATCCAAAAAGAAAAAAGTTTTACCTTTTTAGTTACACTTTAAAGTATAACTAAAGGCAAAACTTTTTTTTAGTTTTGGATAGTGAAGAGGGATTAGAACCCCTGTCAGTTTTTTATTGCTGTCTTTGCCCCCATTAGGGAGATTCACCCTCTCTATTTGTCCTTTTTACCATTATCATTGAAAGTGAAAGTAAAGGAAATCCTACATTTTGGGTTGTCCCCAGAAAAGTAATAGGGGGGAAATCTTCCTATGGGGACACTAGTTCTGGTGACCTGGTGGTCCCAGTGGAATTCCCTTAATTTGCAGAGATTTCCTCTCACTTCCTGTTTGACTATGGGACAGGACGTGAAGGGAAATCTCTGCAATGGGACACAGATGGCAAAAAAAAAAAATCTGACAGGGGTTATAACCCTCCCCAAATGAAAAGTTCTACTTTAAAGTCACAATTTTCTCACGCCAAGAAGTTTTACTTTGATGTGTTGTGGAATCATTGAAGCCGACAACAAGACAAGTTGGGTGTATGGGATGATCATAGGGAAAAGTCGAAATCCTAAATTCAGATTGAATGGAGAGGCAGCAGATGATTCTATAGGGTTCAGAAATAAATGTCTCTGAACTGCACACTTCTCTAGTGTCGTATGCGAAGGTGACTCCAGAGGTACATTATATTGTCATGTGAAGGCCATGTTTATCTAGCAATATATTATGCAAATATGAACTTATCAGAGATCATCTCACCTCCATAAATGTTCTGTGTACATAGCAGTCAGATAAGACACGTGGCCACAAAATACAATCATTAATATTGCGCATTGCCTTATAATTCATCTTCCGGCTAACTTCTAGTTTTTTTTCTTTAACAGAACTGTAATGCCGCGTACACACGAGCGGACTTTACGGCAGACTTTGCTCGGCGGACTTTGACAGACTTTACCACGGACTTTCTGAATGAACGGACTTGCCTACACACAATCCACCAAAGTCCGTCGAATTCGTACATGATGACGTATGACCAGACTAAAACAAGGAAGTTCATAGCCAGTAGCCAATAGCTGCCCTAGCGTGGCTTTTTGTCCGTCGGACTAGCATACAGACGAGCGGACTTTTCGACCGGACTCGAGTCCGTCGGATAAATTTGAAACATGTTTCAAATCTAAGTCCGTCAAACTTTTGAGAAAACAAAGTCCGCTGGAGCCCACACACATCGAATTGTCTGACGAAATCCAGTCCGCCGGGCAAAGTCTGCCATAAAGTCCGCTCGTGTGTACGCGGCATAAGAATGGCTGCGAGAACGGAGCCCCTTGCTATGATGGGGATAATGATCACGTACCTGGTGCCTTTAAGGTGAATATTGCATTGTGGGTGCTGTGTTCTTAAAAGGCGTTTCCTGACTGATAAATTTTTTTTTTTTTTTTTTTTTTTAAAGATATTTTTATTGGTTTTAGGTTCAACACAAACCAACAGACACAAAACAGTCACAAATAAAATAAAATAAAAACAAAACACACATGAATATCTGATCCATTCAGTATACACAAGCGATATTCAATTAGTAGGTAGATCACACAAGTCATTGTAAGCATGTCATTTCATTTCAAGAGAGTTGAGAAATTGGTAATCGCAACAGTCAGATATATGCACTTTTACACGACATAACCATATTAATGGACCTGGTATTGGTGGTCCCTTTGGCACGGCCCATCAATGATCAATTGTATTCAATTTTTGGAAAGAGTTAGTGGACTAGCCAACCATTTCCCCCAAATTTTATGAAAGGTTTTATTTCTTTTGCAAATTTCAAAGGTTAATTTGTATAATGGAATAGAGTCATTGATAAGTTTTAACCAGAGGGACTTCAAAGAGGTCTGTGCACCTTTCCAGGACAGTAGAATAGATTTTTTAACATAAAAATAAAGAATACGGAGCAGTCTCTTGGCATGTGATGGTATATGTAAATCTCCAAATACTCCCAACAAGCAGTTCTTAGGGTGTATTATGTTAGGAAGGCCCAACACAGTCGAAATAAAGGCACCCACTTCTTCCCAGAAGTCACTATCGGGCATGACCAGAAGCAATGTAAAAAGTCTGCCTCCTGGCCGCAGCCTCGGAAACAGACAGCTGATGGCAAGAGACCCATTTTATGCAGTCTGGCCGGAGTGAGGTGGGTTTGATGAAAAATTTTAACTTGTATGATACGGTCTCGGGAGAAAATGACAGAGGTTTTATATGTGTGTCACTAAATTCTGTCCAGTCGTCGTTTACCATATCAATATCCAATGTCTCCCACTTCTCCTGTGCTCTGTGAAACCTAGGGTTAGAGTCAGTCATTAAGGCTGCATAGTAGGTGGAAACTAATTTAGAGGGTTCTGGTTGCCTAAGTAGTTTTTCCAGTGGAGGCAGATCAGTGATATCATCTAGGGTACCAAATTGGGCATGTATGGCATGTCTAAGTTGATAATAATAAAATAAATGAGATTTTGGTAGATCAAAGCCTGTACTCAACTGAGAGAAAGTTTTACAGCCTTGTGTAGTATATAAGTGACATAGATATTTAACTCCCTTTGAATACCAATGATTGGCATCTGGAAAAGAGTATAATTCTTGCAGGTTGGGATTAAACCACAAGGGGTTATTAGGGGATTTCAACCAAGAATGTTTCGATATTTTTGTGGTAATGTATTTAAACAGTGAGAGGGAGACTGAAAGTAGAGAAGTTCCAGAGCGGTCTGGGATCTGACCTCTATATATTATGTTATGTAAGGTTTCATGGGAGGATGCGATAGCCCCCTCTGTGGCTGTACAGGCATTAGCTGGATCCGGGTTCATCCAGTCATGTATGTGCACCAGTTGAGATACCATGTAGTAAAGGAAAAAGTTAGGGAATGCTAGACCTGCCAGATGGGCTGGCAATCTCAAGGTCTCCAGTGCCACTTTGGGGGATCTGCCCCTCCACAGGAAAGAAGTACATATCACATCTATGCGTTTGAAAGTAGCTTTGGATATTTTACATGGGGAGTTAGAGAGGATATAGAGCAGTCTGGGTAAATAAATCATTTTAAGAATATTGGCCCTCCCCATGAGGTCTAACAGCAAATCCATCCATTGTTTAGTTTGTTCCTGGAGGCGGGTCAGCAAAGGGTCAAGATTATTAGTAGCATATAAAGATAAGGGAGCCTGAACCAACACCCCAAGATATCTAAAAGAAGACACCACCTGAAGCTTAGAGTCCGGGTGCACCTGAGGGGGGTCATTCACATCCAAAAGGGAAAAGACTGGACTTATCCCAGTTAACTCGGAATCCAGAGTAGTCCCCAAAGGTGTTGACCTCCTCCAGTAAAGCCCCCAGAGACTCATTAGCATCTGCCAGGTATACCAGTGTATCATCTGCGTAAAGAGAAATGCGCTCCTCTATATTTGCAATTGGGAGGCCTTTAATTATAGGGGAGGAGCGAATGCGAACTGCAAGCGGCTCCATAGCCAGGGCAAACAACAGGGGCGACAATGGGCACCCCTGTCGAGTGCCCCTAGTAATTGGGAAGGAATCAGTAATAAATGAATTAACCCTCATCCTAGCCATTGGGGAGGTGTACAGAAGTTTTATCCATTCTATCACTCGGGGACCAAAACCATACTTCTGCAACACCCGAAAAAGGTACGGCCATTTCACACTGTCAAATGCTTTACAGGTGTCTAAGGACACGACACGTGTAGAAGGGCAGTCATGTGGATATTGCAAGTTATGGAACAGTCTGCGTATGTTCATTCTGGTAGACCTGCCAGGGATAAATCCACCCTGGTCGCTATTAACCAAGGATGTGACCACAGTATTTAAACGATTTGCTACTATTTTGGCCAGAATCCTAACGTCCACGTTTATAAGCGAAATTGGACGATAAGATTCACAGTGAAGTGGGTCCTTTCGGGGCTTTAGCAGAAGAACTATCAAAGCTTCCCTCATTGATGGAGGAAGGATCCCAGCCTCTAGGGCTTTGTTATAGGTTCGGAGAAGGAAGGGGGATAGGAGGTCCTTGAACTTAGCATACCATTCAGTCGGGAAACAATCAGGTCCAGGGGTTTTATGTGCAGGCATTTGGGAGACAGCTGCTGCAATCTCCTCTACCATGATAGGCTCCTCCAACATGTCCCGTCCCTCATCTGACAGGGAGGGAAGGGATATGTCAGCCAGATAGACAACTGGGAATCATCATAGTCAACCCTGGAAGTGTACAATTTTCTGTAAAAGTTTAGAAAGGAGTCTAGGATGTCTCTTGGGTTGTCACTGATCGTACCTTGAGTAGTCCGGATTCGTGGTATAGAAATGGGGGTATGGTCAGGTTTGGTCAAATATGCCAAGAGACGTCCTGCTTTATTACCATATTCAAACGACTTTTGTGAAACACACAACATGCGTTTTTGTGTGACATCTAGCAAACGAATTTCATATTCCCTACGGCACTGTAACCATGTCTCCCTAGTGTCAGAGGCAGGGTTAGAGGCATAAGCAGATTCCGCACTTATCATAGCATTTTCTAATTCCTCAGTGCGCATCTTGTTATTTTTACGTAAAATTCCTGTAATAGACATAAAGGTACCTCTCAATGTAGACTTAAATGCGTCCCATTCCGTGGGGGGGTCTACTTTATTTAAATTATGCTTCCAGTAGTTAGAAATACTCATCCTACACTCACCCTGTACTATCTCGTCTTCCAGCCAGTATGAGTTCAGGCGCCATAAAGAAGGTCCCGAACCTGGAAGGATGAGAAGGGACACAGACAAGGGGGCATGATCGGAAACCCCCCTGGGCAAATATGAGACGCCAGGGACAACCGGAAGGGTCTCCGTCGACGCAAAAGCCATGTCTAGCCTAGACATAGTATGGAAGGAATCCGAATGGCAGGAAAATTGGCGTTCATCTGGATGTTTCCATCGCCATACCTCAGTCAGACCATGAACCTGAGCCCAGTCTACAAAGGAGGGAAAAGATCTGCCTCCCCCACCCAGGCGATCCACCGTTGGGTCCAGGACTGCATTAAAATCCCCTATATAAAGCAGAGGGCCCGAATGCCTATTCAGTAATTGCAGGGATAATTTAGAGAGTACTTCTACTGAGAATGGAGGGGGAACATAGATGTTCACCAATGTAAAGATTATAGTAGAAATTCGTAATATAAGAACAATATACCTCCCCTCTGGATCTGTTTTAACGCTAATCAACTCAGCTGGAAGGGAGTTAGCCAGGAGTATAGATACACCTCTTGAGTAATTAGTGTGGGTGGCATGATATAGCTTAGATAGCCAGGGGCGTTTTAGGGCCCTTATCTTAGAACCTGTCAGGTGAGTCTCCTGGAGGCAAATAATGTGAGGGTGACATTTTTTTAACACAGGAAAAACCAAGGATCTTTTCTGAGGTGCATTCAGGCCTCTAGTGTTCCAGGAGACTATCCTAAGGGGTTGTGCCATAATAAAACATGAAGTAATAAAGATGCATAAGTAAACCTCTGAGTTGGTATCAATATGAGTAGATAGGCCGTGCCACCTGAAGCACACACAAGCACATGATAAAAAAGTGCGTGGGTCTGCCGATAAGGTAACATGGACCAGGAAAATTTTCCCTTCTTTGCCTTAGAAAAAAAATTAGACATATAAATGACCACAGAGGTATTAATAAACCCCTGTATGTAATGACCCGGTATGCTTTTGATGACTCTCCATTAGCAAATGGTATAGGTGTGTTAGAAAGGAGATAAAAAGTAAAAAAGGAAGGAAAAAACAAAAAACATGAAAATAAACCCCAACCACCTTTTTCTTTAAATCTTGGTGTCCCCCACCCCGCTCAGCCATCCCAAACATAGCAAGCTTTGGATCCCCAAACTAGAAGTCCTTCCTAACTAGCAACTGCGGAAGTAAAAAAAAAAAAACTGTACCGTGGCCTCGCCACAAGCTGGTAAGGGGGGTAACGTGGGGTCTGGTGGGGCTCCCAACTATTGACCGAGGAGAGAGGGAAGAGAAAAAAAACATGTTTTATTCCTTCCCCTCTAGTAGACATGTCCTGTTAAAGGGTAGATGAGCTGATTGTTCACATGGAAAAAAAAAACAAAAAAATCTCTTTTTTATTGATCGGATGATTGTTCTGGTATGATTGTTCCGGTATGCAGGTTACCATCAGGTGTAAATCGTAGCAATGCAGGTTGGATTGTAAAGTAGAAGATCAGGAACAAAAAAGGGGGGGGGGAGAGAAAAAAAAAAATATTACAATGGAGAGACATGCAGACTGTTGACGCTGTAGCTTGCATAGCAGGGTGTAGATCTTTCCTTGCAGGTTAAGAGTGCCTTCAGTCTCCTCTGCTTCTATGTGCTGCACCATATTGATCATTCAACCATTTCATGGCCTCCTTGGGATTGGTATAGAAATGAGCCCTACCATCATGGATAATGCGCAATTTAGCAGGGAAAAGCATGGCGTAGGAGAGGCCTTCTGTGCGCAATCTAGACTTCACTGCTGAGAAGGAGATCTGCTGGCGTTGAACTTCAGCAGAAAAGTCCGGATAAACAGAAATATTATTGCCATTAAATGTGAGCGGGCCTTTTTCACGTGCCAGGCGTAGGATGGCCACTTTATCTTGAAAGTTGAGGATACGTGCTATGATGGAGCGTGGTGGGGCTCCCACTGGAGGTGGACGAGGAGGAGTGCGATGTGCACGCTCTATAACATGTGAGAATGAGGGTGCGTCTTTACCAAAAATGTCCCGCAGCCATGAATAAAGAAACTTTTCAGGATGGGAACCTTCCGCGCGTTCTGGAAATCCCACAAATCTGAGACTGTTCCTGCGAGAGCGATTTTCCAAATCGTCGATTTTAACGCATAGTGCCGCCATTTCGCTTGTAGTATCACGTATAGTAACAGACATGGGGTGTACAGTATCTTCTAATGTACTAATCCGTTCCTCAGCATCCCCTGTGCGGTCTCTGAGATTCTGGACATCTTGTTTCAATAGTGAAAAGTCCATACGGATACAAGCTATTTGAGTGGAGAGGGAGGCCTTGCAATCCTGAATAGCCAGCATAATAGTAGATAATGTAGGCTCAGCAGGGGGAGAATCCACAGCCTGACTAAATTCAGCAGATTGATGTGATTCTGGTGTCTGCAGGGGTTCTGTAGGTGTGCGGAATATAGCAGGAATTGATGCACTCACCCCTGTTACAGAGTCCTGGATGGCTGAGGAGGAGGGCTGCAGCGTGTCTGAGTGCCCTGCATGTGTCTCGGCACCATTTTGCCTCCGAAACCGCGCCAGTTGTTCTGCTGTGTGTGAGGGCCGCGGCGGCCCGTATTTCACCATGTCAGCCAGTCTGGTGGGTGTCCACAGCCGTGGGGAACAGGATGATGCCTTCCACGAGGATCTAGGACCAAGGATAGCTGCAGGATGGTCGTTGAGAGCCGGAGCTGTGTGTCTATGCGACTGCTCTCTTCACCATCCGGCCACGCCCCCCCTGACTGATAAATATTATTTATTAATAGAAGAATTCTGCAACAACTAAACCAATATTGACCACACAACTAAAATTGTCTTTGCACCAGAGGAGCTTGCACTCTAATGTCCCACCACAGCCACACACTGTTATTGTTATACATTTATATAGCTCTGATATATTCCACAGTGTTGTACAGAGAACACTGAGCCATTCACATCAGTCTCTGCGCCAGAGGAGCTTACACTTTAATGCCCTCCTTACAGTAACACCCTATTATTATTATTATTATTATACATTTTCCATAGTGCTGTACAAAGAACACTAAGCCAGTAACAGCTTACACTCTAATGTTTCACCACAGTCACACACTATTATTATTATTAATTATTATACATTTATACAGCTCTGACACATTCTGCAGTGCTGTACAGAGAATACTGAACCAATCACATCTGTCCATGCACCAGAGGAGCTTACACTCTAATTACCCACCACAGTCACACACTATTATACATTTATATACCTCTGACATATTCCGATGGAAAAAGTCCGATGGAGCCCACACACGGTCAGAATTTCCGACAACAAGCTCCGATCGCACATATTCCGTCGGAAAGTCCGACCGTGTGTACAGGGCATTAGGCTGTTATCAGCAGTTTTGGGCAGTGGCGTTTTTGAGCAGTAAAAAAACCCCGAAGACCAGTGGGTTCTAAGAGACGTTTTTCAGCTGTAAAAACACTCTAACTCTGATAAAACGCTCAAAAACATCGCTCACCAGCGTTTTAACGTTTTTGATCCATTGAAAAAAATTTTTTTTTTTTTTTTTTTTTTGGAAGAAAAAAAATATATAAGGCTAAACGCTAAAAAACGATATTGTAAAAACTTTGAAAGAAGTTGAAAAACTCACTGCAAAGCTGCTGGCGTTTTTATAACATTATTTATTTTATTTATTTCAGGTACTTATATAGCGCCGTCAATTTACGCAGCGCTTTACATATACATTGTACATTCACATCAGTCCCTACCCTCAAGGAGCTTACAATCTAAGGTCCCTAACTCACATTCATGCATACTAGGGACAATTTAGACAGGATCCAATTAACCTACCAGCATGTCTTTGGAGTGTGGGAGGAAACCGGAGTACCCAGAGGAAACCCACACAGGCACAGGGAGAACATGCAAACTCCAGGCAGGTAGTGTTGTGGTTGGGATTTGAACCAGCGACCCTTCTTACTGCTAGGCGAGAGTGCTATCCACTACACCACTGTGCTACCCACATTATTTTAATGTCCAGTGTGCACGAGGCCTTATTCTATAATTATATAGCTCTGACATATTCTGCAGTGCTGTACAGAGATCACTGAGTCGGTCACATCAGTCTTTGCACCAGAGGAGCTTACACTTTAATGTCCTCATTACAGTGACACATTAATAATAATAATAATAATAATAATAATAATATTATTATACATTTATATACTCTGACATATTCTGCAGTGCTGTACAGAAAACACTGAGCCAGTCACATCTGCTGATGCACCAAAGGAGCTTACACTCTAATGACTCCACTACAGTCTCACACTATTGTTATACATTTATATAGCTCTTACATAGTCTGTTGTGCTGTACAGAGAACACAGTCTCTGAACCAGAGGGGCTTACACTCTGTCACCACCACAGTCACACACTATTATTATATAATCATATAGTTCTGACATACTCTGCAGTGCTGTACATAGAACACTGAGCCAGTCACATCAATCTCTGAACCAGAGGGGCTTACTCTCTACTGCCCCTAAGAATAAGACCTAGTGGGTTTGTCCTGCTTCTCATTTGCTGATCCTGGCTTTGAGTGGACATCCCCTCCTGACTTTTTGCTATGACATGTGACTTGTCTGGTCGGTGCTGGACTCTGCCGCAGTTCTGCATTACCTCCAGGCGCTGTGTCCAACCTGCTTATTAGACCTTTGATTTCCATCCCGTGACCTTCTTTCAGCTGAGTTCCTGGCACTTTCTAAATTGCATGCATCACTCTAATGCCCCATACATGCGGTCGGATTTTCCAACGGAAAATGTGTGATGGGACCTTGTTGTCGGAAATTCCGACCGTGTGTAGGCTCCATCACACATTTTCCATTCGATTTTCCGACCCACAAAGTTTGAGAGCAGGATATAAAATTTTCCGACAACAAAATCCGTTGTCGGAAATTCCGATCGTGTGTACACAAATACGACGCACAAAGTGCCTTGCATGCTCAGAATAAATAAAGGGATGAAAGCTAATGGCCACTGCCCCGTTTATAGTCCCGACGTACGTGTTTTACGTCACTGCATTTAGAACGATCGGATTTTCCGACAACTTTGTGTGACCGTGTGTATGCAAGACAAGTTTGAGCCAACATCCGTCGGAAAAAATCCTAGGATTTTGTTGTCAGAATGTCCGAACAATGTCCGGCCGTGTGTACGGGACATTAGCCTGTGTTTACATCCTCTCTTAGGAACAGTAAATTTGCTTAGCTCCCATAACACATCATATAACCCAACGGCGCCCAACTACAGCGCAGCTGTATACAGTTTTCCCAGACAGAAATATAGGGCACTGCTACTGCCATTAGACCTGAAAAGTGGTTGTCTCTTACAGCGTTTGAAAATATGAAACGGTGAATGTGAAGATATTTGTCAAAGCAATCATGACTCTGCTGAACTCCCCAATACTAAGTAAATATGCTTTCCAAATAGACAATAATATTGTCCAATTTTCTGGTTTGGTTTTGCAGCAGCATTTTTTGGAAGTGCAGCTGGGTGTGACAGCTATCCAAACACATGACACATTGTACTGTATTTATTGTATGTCATATCTTGGCTAAGTCCTTTCATGTGCATGATAACCAATGCTTATGATCATATAAAGCAGAGGCATCTGTTTTAAGTCCTGATCTCTCCTGTTCTACTGTATCCTAAAGTGTATCTAAAGCCAGCTTTTTTTATGGGTGGGGCGGCATGAAATGTGGAAAGATAACCTCTGTCATTTTTTTTTTTCTGCAGTCTGTATCCTATTGCTGAGATTTCCCTGTACTTCCTGTTCCAGAGATACAATAGGAAATAAAACAAAATCTGTCCAGGTTGAAGAAAAATAATTTCCAAAGCTGGCCATGCACTATTAGATTTTTTTTCGTTCAGCCTACAAATTCCTTTTTATTCACGCTGTACTGCTAGGGGACAAAACTACCACTGTGGCTATCGTATTCAGACAGCCCGCACCAGCAATTGTCAGAATTCCTGAACAGTGACTGCACCTAATTGGATGCAATTTTCTGACTGGTTCCTTACATTTTTCAAATGAGGGCTGTTAAGTGGGAAGGGGCCGACGGGGCCACCCATTATAAGAAATTCGTACCACTACCAGTGTATGGTAAAGTTGTCACCGGAACAGATGTCTCAATCAGAAGATTTTGGGGATTTTGAATTTCCCACACAGACCACTAGAGAAACTTGATGGCGGTTCTCACCCTTCCACATTCCATCAATTTTTGCTAGTCACAGTCTGTGTCATGCCCCTCCAGCCTGTGTCTAAAGCCAGCCATAGACGGTTCGAATCTTGGCCGGTTCAGCAGGAACCAGCCGAGATTCGAACTGTTAATGGGCAGGCTGAATGTAACAATTTGATCGATCAACTTGGGTACAACCAGCCTGCTGGATTCTCTTATGATTATCGATAGCGACTGCTATAGCCGCTAGCGATAATCACTGTCTTCTCTCAGCGGGGATGGTTTCCCGCACCCACACCAAGAGCAGACAATATCTTGGCATTTATTAAAATGCTGAAAGTTTTAATGGGTCTCCTTTGCTGGCTGGGGTGAGAACTGAGAAATCGATCATGCCCCTCCCATGGACGACCTTCCTTGCTAGTTATAGACTATTGGAGTTGCTCCTTTGTTCCATCTTGTCATACATACATTGTGCAGATCTCAGGAACCCCGGGTTGAGTCTCAAAAACCTGCTCAGTAAAATATTATTTGTTCAGCAGACTGAGACATTCTCTCTAAGGTCTCTCAACCAGGATGAATCCTTTCCTCTCCTCTTTCACCAACCACTAGTGCTCAGCATGTACCCAGAAATAGACAGGAATATTGGCAGCATCACTTGTAGCGCGGAGTATAAGTATAATAAACCAGTTATCTGTGGTTGTTATCCATAAAACACTGCAGCTGTGTTAAAGACAGAACATTGCTTCAATTACCATTTAGGATACATCTGTCAGGAAAGTATGGGGGCTGCTATTGCAAGGCTATCTCCAACAATGCTAGTTGTCTGGCTGTTTTACTTTACTATTTTTGAGTAAGAGTTCCAGAAAAAGCATGCTGGTGAGTGTTAGAAAAGTATCAGAATTCTCTAGTATCTCTTTTCCTGTTCCAAGTCAGTGACTCAGATAACATTCAGCATTCGGCATAACAGTGAGGGAATCAATGTGCATTAGCGCATTGCTCTGTCATTCATCACTAGGGCAGTGCAGCTCCAACACCCATGATTTGCGGTGCACCACAACGCATGGCAAAGCACTACCTTGGTGTGTTGCTTTGCCAAAACTGGTGCATGTCTGTTTAGGGGCAGGGATAAGGTGATGGCCACGTTCTCTGGTTCACATGAGAGGCCTGTCCTGGGTTGGGTTCTTATGGGCTACGCTGGGGACTTTGGTTAGGGCAATTGCCTTGCACATGGGTTACCTTAACTTGAACAGACGAATTAACTCTAATGCCGCGTACACATGAGCGGACTTTACGGCAGACTTTGCTCGGCGGACTTTGACGGACTTTGACAGACTTTACGACGGACTTTCTGAATGAATGGACTTGCCTACACACAATCCACCAAAGTCCGCCGAATTCGTACGTGATGACGTACGACCGGACTAAGACAAGGAAGTTCATAGCCAGTAGCCAATAGCTGGTCTAGCGTGGCTTTTTGTCCGTCGAACTAGCATACAGACGAGCGGACTTTTCGACTGGACTTGATTTCGACGGATTGATTTAAAACATGTTTCAAATCTAAGTCTGTCCAACTTTTGAGAAAACAAAGTCCACTGGAGCCCACACACGATCGAATAGTCTGACGAAATCCCGTCCGCCGGTCAAAGTCTGCCGTAAAGTCCACTCGTGTGTACGCGGCATTACTCTCTCGATATAGATATACATCATCACGGTTACTTGTGCATTTAGGAGGGAAATGCAGAGCCCTTGCACATCTCCTCCTGTCCAGTGAATCACCGCTGCCTCACTCCCAGTAACGGTATGGGGTCTTGCCACGCACCTACCGCTGACTCCATGCGTGCACTACACTTGACGCTTCCTCTTCCGTACCTGTGTACAGTATGAGGGCCCCAGCAGTGCTGATCTGCTCCCATGGCTATGGGAGACGGATCGCTGCGGAAGGCATGCCAACATCTCTCTCACTGCAAAAGGCTATGCCACCTGGCACATGTACACGTTTATGACAGGCTGCTAGAGAAACCTTTATTACCCTTGTTAACCACTTGTGTCTTCACACTGTATTAAAGTGGTTGTTACCTTTCAAATAATTGTCAGTGGCAGCTCCTCTCTTGTATCCAGGAATAATGCACTATGTAAGTGTTTTTTTTAAACTTTGTCTCTAAATACCATTTTTTTCAGCTATATCCAGGTCAGTCACATGACTCCCGCCCACTCTGCTACTCCGGTCCAGGGCTACAGCAGGAGGAGCTGAGATCTCCTACAGACGTCAGCCGGGGAGGTCATGTGGCCACACAGCTCCCCCCACTGTAGCCCGGGATCGGAGTAGCAGAGCAGCCGGGAGTCACGTGACTGAATATAGCTGAAAAAGGGTATTTAGAAGCATAGTTTAAAAGAAACAATTTCATTATGCCTGGATACAAGAGAGGGGCTGCCAGTGACAATTGTTAAACTTTTTATTGACTACTAATAGGGGCAGGAGGGGGGGGTGGAGACACAGACACACAAAGCTGACAGGGAGGGAGGGGTGAGGGGCACAGAGGAGAGCTGCAGATGATGGGTTCATGCAAACTGACCACGGTAATCAGGGCTCGGCAGCCATGATTACCAAGGTGAGCAGAGACAGGGGGACACAGGAACAGGCAGGATAATTTTTAGGGTTACAAACACCTTAACTCTTGTACTTTATCTTCATACCCTAATGTGTTTAGTGACCCAAGCTGTAAACTGGATGTGCCAGTTACTTGCATTACAACCCTTTAACTGCAGACCAGGCAAAGGCAAAGTTTCAAATGCTATACATGAATAAATTAACATAATGATATAAACAGACCACAGTCTAAAATAAAGTGCAGTATTTTCCTAACATCCCTAGTCCCTAACTTCAGGCTTGTGGCCACCCCAGCATATCTGCATAGGAAGGAGTCCATTCATGGCAGAGTCCATGCTTAGTTTCTTCAGAGAAAACTGCAAGCCCCAGCAATCCCCCTAGGTAGCGGGAATTCTGACCTTGGCATGGCACTGCAAATCCAGACTCTGGCGATAAGTGGTAAGTGGGTCCGTGACAAGTAAGCAGGGCCCAGTCTCTGTCCTAGTAAGAGCATCCTTAGTAAGTTGCCCCCCAGGGTCCGGGCCTCCGTCCTGTTTATAGACCCAAGAATACCCACCTAGAAAGATGCGGGAAACACAATTAACACTAACCTTCCCAATCAGGGCTGCGTTAACCACTACCTGCCTACTTGTTTTTTTTGGACACTTTGGTATATGGGCAACCCATTCGTTTTCCTGGGCTGCCCATGCACATTAAAGCAGTACTAAACCCATCAATTTAACAGTTTCCCAAAATAGTTATGCTCAAGGCATGCCATGAACGATAACTGTCAGTCGTTTGTGCTCTCAAATGCAATGTCAAGCCACGAAATGGCCAGTGATATACCCGATCATGGCATCAGCACCATGTCAACTGCAGATCAAACAGAGACTAAGATGGCAGTTTCCTTGGCTGTAAAGGATGGAAGAGTTTAGTTCCACTTTAACATGCAAAAAAAGGCATCCTAACGCATGTGCAGTAACAATAGTACCAGGACACCAGGGTCTAAATGAGCCCAAACAGTCTTTCCTCTGGAATTGCCTTGTATTTGGCTGGAACTGACCAGTTTCCCAATAACTTATAAAAAAAAAAGCATCACCACCACATGATGCCACCACCATGCTTTACAGTGTGGATAGTGTTCTCCATGCTTTACAGTGTGGATAGTGCCCTCAGAGTTGTGAGCGTTGTTGACTTTCTGCCCTAGATAGCGTTGACCTTCTGCCATGCAGTTTTATTTTGGTCTCACCAGACCAAACATCCAGCACCATCCTTATCCGGGCTAGTTCTTCACTAGCTTTCGGCTTCATAGCCAGCTGCCCACTAAGCATGATCGTGCTGTGCTTTGTGAATGGTCCCGCAGTCTTCTTGGACATGCGAGGTCTCCCAACAGACTGTGGGGAGGGAAAACTAAGCAATCCGAGCGGAAGTGGGAGCAGGTACGTGTCCGCCATAATGTCGCAGTCCCGATAAAAATCGCCGCCATTACTAGTAAAAAAAAAAAAGAATAATAAAAATGCCATAAAACTATCCCCTATTTTGTAGACACTAATGACTTTTGCGCAAACCAATCAATATACGCTTATTGCGATTTTTTTTTTTTTTTTTTTTAGAAGAATACATATCGGCCTAAACTGAGGAAAAAAATAGTTTTTTATATACTTTTGGGGGATGTTTAATATAGCAAAAATAAAAAAAAATGTGTTTTTTTTTTTTAAATTGTCGCTCTTTTTTTGCTTATAGCGCAAAAAAATAAAAACTGCAATGGTGATCAAATGCCACCAAAAGAAAGCCCTATTTGTGGGAAAAAAAGGATGTCAATTTTGTTTGGGTGCAACGTCGCACGACCGCGTAATTGTCAGTTAAATCAGTTAAAGCGACGCAGTGTCGAATTGCAAAAAGTGCTCTGGTCAGGAAGGGGGTAAAATCTTCCGGGGCTGAAGCGGTTAATATAATACATATTGTATAAAGTAAACATTTTAGCCGGTATTGTATTTAGATTGTCAGAATCTCGTGCTGTACTATTCGACATTTCATCTCCTCCTCCAGGACTGACCTCGTGTGACCTGACCCTCCCTCTGACATCTGGCACAGTCGCACATTCCTGCGATTGCAAGTGTTTTTGGAAGACATTTGTATTGTCTTGCTCCATCTCCTCCGCTTCCCGCTGTCTGTATCAGCTCGCCTCCTGCGGCAGAAAAACGACTACAGAGATTTGTCCTAGCTGGGGCTTTTCTTGGCACTGGGACTGTAGAGCGTGGGAAAGTTTCACTCTACACAAAGCGATCAGAGGAGAGCAGTGTAACATCTGGGAAATCTTCGAGAAAGGTCCTAGTAGAATCTTGTAACATGTTACTCCCTTATTAATGCAGAAATTTTAAGTTTAAGTGATGCCCTTTAATGGCTACCCTAAGTTAGTAAAGCTAACAATGGAAGGGTCATTTAATTATTAGCACTTCCCCCATCCTTAGATTGAAAAACTGCTATGTAAAGTAGATGTAAACCCTAACTGAATGGCATTTAGTTCATTTTTTGTTAAAATCCAACACCAGGATCATCTTTTAAGTGCTCCCAATCCTTGATTCCCCCAAGCATAGTCCATAATTGTAATACTTTTAATTGTAAAATATGTAATTAAGACATTTTACTTACTTGTGACCCAACTTGTAGCAGCCAAAATCCTTGCTATGGCTGGGCTTTGATTGGAAGGTCCTATGTAATGTACATTACAATAACTGTTCCACACTTTGGGTGGTGACAGGGGAGTTCTCTCCTTTCTGTTACTACCCCCCATTGTCAACAGGGCTGCAGTGTCTAACTTGTATGGACTGTCCATTAAATTTGATGGATCCCCATGGGGGGAAAAGACAGCAAGGGATCCACAGAAAGGGTCCCCCCCACTGTTCTTTACTACTGAAGACTACACAGGGCTGTTACGTGACAGCCCTGTCATGTACGCATAGGAGAGATGAGGCTAGGAGCTTGTTGAAAACAGACCCCATTAAAGTGAATGTAAACCTGATTTGTGAAATTTGACCTAAGCACATATATCAGACATCTGTAGTGTTTTCTTATCTTTCTCTCCAAAGCACTAAGTCCCTTGCATTGCTCTGTTATCAGCATGATAACTTCTGACAAGTTCCCTGTCAACCAAGATAAAAGCAGCCTGAAATTTGCGTGGATGCTATAAATAGATTAGCAGAGAGCTTGTCTTGTCACAGCACAGCTCTGCATATGACTTCTTTACTTTGCCTATGTGGAGTGGGGGGGTGCCTTTTTCCTCCTATCAGCTGTCACACAGTGTATGCAAAAGAATCCACTCTCAGTGCTGAACAGGAAGAGAACATCGCTAACAGGATATGCACTTTCTAAAGAATATACAAATCTAAAGACGGCATATATACATGTAAAACTGTAGGGAGATTTTTTTCATCTCTGTGTTTCATCTGAGCAGTGTTGCCAACCGCCCGTATTTTTACAGGCAGCCCATAAAAACTGGTACTTTTTTCCCTGCCCGTAAATGCCCGTAGTAAGCGGGAATGTGCCAGTAAAAAATAGCCGTGACCGGTCTGGCATGGGACCACGCATGCGCAGTTCCGGAGCTTTGCAAGCAGATCCTGTATTCGGTCGGTGGGGGGGGCGCATCTCGCAGGGCCAGGCAATCCAGATTCCAGAGTCCAGAGGATGGTGGCAGAGGGGAATGGAGGTAGGGAGGGATGGTAGCACAGGGTGTTGGAGGCAGGGGGCGATGGAGGAAGGGGGTGATTGGAGGCAGGGGGCGATGATGGCAGAGGTGTTGGAGGCAGGGAGCGATGGTGACAGGTGATGGAGACAGGAGGTGATTGGACTAGATAATTCTCTCTTATTATGTCGAAAATAACAAAAATATGTTTTTGTACCTTAATATCTACCTTAAATCACATTGCTTTTTGCCTAGCGTACTTGTTTGTAGCCTAAATACTGAAATTTGCACCTAAAAATGTAATTTTGGAACTTTTGTGAAATGCCAGCAAAAATGTGGCGGTGCCAGTTAATTTTGGGTCTCATGCCAGTAAATTTCAATCTGGTAGGTTGGTAACACTGCTCAGTGATACCAACTGCACTTCACCTGGGACCTTTCCAGCAGCCTGGAGAGCAATGCCAGCAGATGCTGGAAGAGGAAAAGAGGGATAGTGTATTATACATCACATACACAGCACTTTTGCAATGACCATATTTGCACCTATAAAAGGGTTAACAACTATTAGGCTGCTTTAACGCTGATCCACAAGAGCAACGCAGTGCACTTGCGGCTTTCATTTGGTTTAGCTGCATTGAGCCATAGACTTCTATTATATCTTGTGGGTTTGCTATGTGTTCAGAAAGTGAAACACACCCACAGGAAAGACGCAGGTGCACTGTGCTGACCTGCGGTGTAGGGGAACCTCATCATTGTGAAGGCGGCCCTTATTGGGGGCTCAGGATAGTAAGGGCTCGTTAACATTTGTGGTTTTGGGAGGGCGGTAAAACCCCATTTTTGAGATGTGTTTTTGCCACAACCCTCCCCCAACCACTGGTGTAACATCAAGGGTCACAATGGTGACCCTGTTCCATCCTCCAGGGGGCCCACGCAGCCTCCTCATATTCTGTTGCGAACTTGGGGCAAGAGGGGGCAGCATACAGAAACCGATCCTCTCCATTTTTTCTCCTGCAATCGCGGAAATCCGACTTCTCCTACTCTCCCTCCCGCCGCTGACTGCAGGAGAAAAATGAACATTATGCTATTCAAAATAAAAAAAAAAAATCTAAATTCTGAACCATTTCATTTCATTGTGCCCCACAACCAGTTTCCAAATTACTTAAATGGTCCTCGATCAGAAGGTTGAGCACCCCTACATAAACCCATCGCTTAGTGCCATGATGTCTGGGGCTGGTGTAAATCATTCAAGTTACATGGCTGAAAGTGTGCATTGTTGTCAAACCCATGGGAGAGAAATGTTAAAATAGCTTTACTATTCACACTCCCACTATGATCATCTTCTATACAGATCAGATTATTCCCCCAGTAATTGCCCCTCCTCACCTCTGATCTCCAGCCGGTATTCCCGGATCTCCTCACTGACCGGGTTTGTGATCCTGACCCGGAATCTCCTCTCGGCGTCGTCTCTCTGCACACTGGTGATAATCAGCGTCCTATTGTCATCTATCAGCCGGTATCTTTCAGGGAGAGGCTCCCCGTCCACCTCCCAGGTCACAGCGCTCTCTTCTCCAGAGAACTGGATGCTCACAGCCGTGTCCTCACCAAGCTGGCCCCTGGTACTGGAGATACTGGAGATGAGAACCGGATCTGGAATGATCAGGAGAAGAACAGTCACCAACACAGAGCCCAGATACATGAAATAGAGTGCTAGCTCCTGTACCCACAATGATTAGCCATGTGATCTGCAGCCCCCTCTCCTGGTGATACTGGCCCCTATAAATGATTGTTTCACTTCCTCTTCCCCCATAGAGTACAATGCAGTTTAGAGAAGTGTGATGCAGTATATGGACTCTTACCCAGAACACGGATCTCTGCAGAGTTTTTATATCCTATTGGGTGACTGTTATACTCTGTAATATACACACAGGAGTCTCCCTTCTCAGCCTGGGTCAGCTTCCAGCAGCCTCTCCCTGTGTCCAGGTGAAGTCTGGTCTTGTAGTAGTTTTTAGTGTGCAGATTGTCACATTGACGCTCCAGTAAATGATCTGTTCTCCCTCCACATTGTCTGTACAGCTTCAAGAGACCTTCAGTGTGACGACACTTCATATCACAGTAACCGATCGCTGATCCGCTCCGTATGTACACCGCTCCCCATGTCAGCAATGGGCAGATGAGGATACACAGGAGACCTAATAAAAGAAATATACATCACTTAAAGTAATAATAAACCATCAGAATATTTATCCTAACACACGGAGCACAAAAAATAAACATTTCTCAGTAAACTATTAAAATTCTTCCCTCAGCACTTGCATTTTAAATGCCTCACCATCCTAAGCTATGAGACTGGAGTGAAGTCATCAGACAGTTGTAATCAGAGGTCTCGCTATCAGACAAGTTTTTTTGGTTGAATATTCAACACACAAAAACTAAATATAAATAATGTAATATATAAAATAATGATTACACAGAGTTGTCACACATACATCACCCTCTCTAACATTTACAATACGGTGAGATTTTACTGTGCAAATTTAAAGATACAGAGCCCCAAATATCAACCCATTGGTTACACAGTGATATATTTGCACTATTTCTAAATGGGTCAGAAACAAAATCTCCCATTGGACCAAAACGTTTACAATGCAGATGTGTCATACACACCCCCCTCTATGATATCTTACAATACGGTGAGATTTTACTGTGAACATTCAAAGATTCAGAGCCCCAAATACCAACCTATTGTTTAGAAAGCAACACTTTTCAAATGTTCTAAATGCCTAAAAATAAAATCTCCTTTTGGAGCAACATATTTACATTTACACCCCTTCACACATAAGACCTCATGCACACGGGGCGTTTTTACAGCTGCTTTTTGCAGCATCAGACTTTTTTTTTTTGCAGCTTAAATGTTATTCTATGGCCTCATGCACACACAGGCTTTTAGGAGCTGTAAGTGGCAAAGGTGTTTTCAAGCTGCAAAAAAATCTGCTAAATGCGGCTTAATGCTGGATACAGCTGCATTAAGCCTTGTCAAGCGTATCACATGTCAAAATCATTGGTTCCCTATGAGAGCCCATTAATTTAAATAGAAGTCGCACCAGAAATTGGATCATAATGATCCGCCTTGCGGTGCGGCTTGTGCGCTGAGGATCTTGAAGGGGAACCCTCGCCAAAATTAAAAATAAAAATGTTTCTAGGGTACCCCTAACATCCATAGCAGACTCTTATCTGAGCACGCAGCCCGGCAGGTCATAAAAGGGGAGGGGGGACGGCGAGCGCCCCCCCGGACCATACCAGGCCACGTGCCCTCAACATGGGGGGGCGAGTGCCTGTGCCCCTCCACCCCAAAGCACCTTGTTCCCATGTTGATGGGGACAAGGGCCTCTTCCCGACAACCCTGGCCGGTGGTTCTCGGGGTCTGCGGGTGGGGGGGCTTATTGAAATCCGGAAGCCTCTTTAACAAGGGGGCCCCCAGATCCCTGCCCCTACCCTATGTGAATGAGTCTGGGGTACATTGTACCCCTACCCATTCACCCCCCCAAAAAAAAGAGTCAAAATTAAAAAAACAGTACTTAGGTTTTTGACAAAGTAATTTATTGAAGCAGCTCCAGCGTCTCTTCTCCTTCCGATTTCTTCTCCCTTCGGCGATGTCTTCATCCTCTGGTTCATCTCTCTCCACTGATGTCTTCTCCCTCTGCCGGTTCTCCTCTCTCCGCTGCCTTCTCCCTCTATTCTTCCTCCGATGTTCTCTCAACACTCTCTCCCGCTGTAATGCTAGGGCTGCCGTGTGCCATTACTTATATAGCCATGGGGCGGGGCCACACGGTGACGTCATCCGGAGGAATCGCCCCCTTGTGACATCGCCCCATAATGCCCGAGCGGTGATGTCACAAGGGGGTGGGGCCTCCAGGTGACATCACCGGGTGGCCCTGCCTCATGGCTATATAAGTAATGGCACATGGCGGCCCTAGCATTACAGCGGGAAAGAGCGTTGAGAGAACATCGGAGGAAGAACAGAGGGAGAAGATAGTGGAGAGAGGAGAACCAGCAGAGAGAAAAGACAGCGGAGAGAGGAAAAACGGCAGTAGAAGAAGACATCAGCGGAGGGAGAAGAACCAGAGGATGAAGACATCGCCTGAGGGAGAAGAAATCAGAAGGAAGGGGCCTCCTGCCCACAGACCCTGACAACTGACAGCCAGGGTTGTCGGGAAGAGGCCCTCCTCCCAATCAATATGGGAACAGGGTGCTTCGGGGTGGGGGGGCGCAGGCCCCCCTGCCCCAAAGAACCATCCACCCCCCACCATGTTGAGGGCGTGTGGCCTAGTATGGTCCAGGATGGGGTTTGGGCGCTCGATAGTTTCCCCCTTTTCCTGACCTGCCGGCTGTGTGCTCGGATAAGGGTCTGGTATGGTCTTGGGGGGAACCCCATGCCATTTTTTTTATAACGAGGGTTTAACATGATCCGACTTCTGGTGTGACTTCTAATCAAATCAATGGGCTTTCATAGGGAACCATTGATTTTGAATAGAGGCAGAGGAACGCTGCTAAAAGCTAGCGTGGCTAAACGTGCATCAACACCAATGTGGGAAGCTACTAAAAGTATGTTTTTACAGCCGCTTATTCCTGGCATTAGTTTTTTAACACCCTGTGTGCAGGAGGCCCAAGTCTAATGGTTTTATGTCCCCCCTAAACAGGGAGTGGATTGCTCCGGGATGATGAGGCTGAACTTATTTTATCTGTTGAATTTCTGTAGAACTGGCCGATTTACTGCTATGAACATTGTTCAGTACCCTTTGTTTTTCTTGTCTTTTTTTATTTATTTTCCTACATTTTTCTATACCGGTGTTAATTTTGACCACAAATTTTCATTTAAAATTTAGTTTTGACTAAAATGCCATTTAGTTTTAGTCATATTTTAGTCATCTGAATTGTTTTAGTTTTAGTTTAGTTTTAGTTGACTAAATAACATAAGATTTTAGTTGACTAAATCTATAGTAGATTTAATCAACTAAAACGTAATGACGGAGATTACATTTGCCACCCATCCAGGTTTCACCCAGACAGTCCAGGTTTGGAGTCTGGTGCCCAGATTTCAGGCTGCCTGAAACCCGGACACCCGACTTAGAAGAGACCGGGCGGCAGCATTTAATGAACTCAGTGCGGCCAGTCATTGCAGAACCGCAGGGCAGCCTGTGACAGGTGTGTGCCCTGTGCTGGTGCTTATTTGGGGCTCTGTATCTTTAAATTTCCACAGTAAAATCTTACCGTATTATAAGATATCATAGAGGGGGTGTGTATGACACATCTGCATTGTAAACGTTTTGGTCCAATGGGAGATTTTATTTTTAACCCATTTAGTAGTGAAAAAAAGTCAGTTTGGAACCAATGGGTTGATATTTGGGACTCTGTATCTTTAAATGTCCACAGTAAAATCTCACCGTATTGTAAATGTTAGAGAGGGTGATGTATGTGTGACAACTCTGTGTAATCATTATTTTATATATTACATTATGTTTTTCTGTGTTGAATATTCAACTAAAAAAAACTTGTCCGATAGCAAAACCTCTGATTACAACTGTCTGATGACTCCAGTCTGTGCAGAGGGGTGGAGGGGCGGAGTGTAGAGGGGTGGAGGGGCGGAGTGCAGAGGGGTGGAGGGGCGGAGCGCAGAGGGGTGGAGGGGCGGAGCGCAGAGGGGTGGAGGGGCGGAGCGCAGAGGGGTGGAGGGGCGGAGCGCAGGGGGGTGGAGGGGCGGAGCGCAGGGGGGGTGGAGGGGCGGAGCGCAGGGGGATGGAGGGGCGGAGTGCAGGGGGATGGAGGGGCGGAGTGCAGGGGGATGGAGGGGCGGAGTTCTGATCTCATCCATCAGTCAGGTAAAAGGATTTTGTTGGTTCTATTTAGCTGACAATCAACTACAAAGCTTTTCGCCCCCCTGCTTGACAGGACCGGAACAACAGGGCTGGTTCATCACCAATGACTAGGACATGCACCGGGTCCCCCGTTGGCCGGGACCAGGGCCGCTGTTAGAAATCATGGGGCCCTGTACAGCATACCTGACAGGGCCCCTTGGCCCCGCCCACATCCTCACCCCTGGCTCCGCCCCTGACCCCATGCTGTCATGAAATCTGGGGGAATGGTGGCAGGAGCTGAAACATGTAACATGTTCCAAAAGGTGAACCTTTAAAGCCGTGTTTCACCCAAAAAAAAAAAAACCATTAAAAGCCACCAGCTACACATACTACACACACATACTGTACACACATACTGTACACATACTACACACATACTACACACACATACTGTACACACATACTGTACACATACTACACACATACTACACACACATACTGTACACACATACTGTACACATACTACACACATACTACACACACATACTACACACATACTACACACATACTACACACATACTACACACACATACTACACACACATACTACACACACATACTACACACACATACTACACACACATACTACACACATACTACACACACATACTACACACACATACTACACACACATACTACACACACATACTACACACACATACTACACACACATACTACACACACATACTGTACACACATACTACAGCTGCTGGCTTTGAATAAAAGGAGACTTACCTGTCCTGGAGTCCGGAGATGTTGGCACTGCAGCTGATGTTTCCATCACCTGTCGGGTGCTCTGCCGCCATAGCGGGTACGGGAACCTGGCAGTGTAGCCTTTCGGTTTCACGCCGGGAACCCTACGGTGCATGCGTGGGGCCTCGCTCCTCTCTCCTATTGGCCTGTTGGCCGGGGGAGGAGGAGGGAGCCCCGCTGTGATGTCACAGCTCCATGGCAGTAACTCCCGGAAGTGGAAAAGTATACCTGATACCTTGCCCCCCTCCCCCCAAAAAGGTGCCAATTGTGGCTCCGGAGGGGGGGAATAAGATGAGCAGAAGTTCCACTTTTGGGTGGAGCTCCACTTTAATAACTATTATTATTCTAAACCTTTTACACCATTATAAAGCAGCAGAGATCTTATTTTAGAACTTTTTTGACAACGAATTAGCTGGGATGATCTCAGGCGTGTTCTGAACACCTCAGATTTACCACCAGGAAGCTTTACAGCTCCACCAATCAGAACTGGATCTGAATGGGAGATCTCAGTGTTTTGACATCTGTGCCTGTTCAGTTTGTGTCCTCCATACACCACAGACTTGTGTCCATTTACATCAGGATATCTCTGATCTGTCACATTTAGGTCTGGAAAATAGAAAAGGATGTTCTTTTCCTTTTTTTTTTTTTTGACCTGAATGGAAACAAATGAATTCATATCTGGACTCCTGTAGACCTACATGGAGCTTTCAATCAGGTCCACATCAGTGGTGGCTGGTGCTCAAAATTTATGGGGGGCATAAACTGAAAAATTCAGAAAAAAAAAAAAAAAAAAAAACACATCAATTACTGCCACTGTACCCAACAAACGCAGCCACTGTACCCACTGGTCCCACAGGAAAAACTGACAGGTGGACCTGATTGCAAAGTTTGGGTGAAAATTTCTTACAGGGGAGTGATTTGGGGGGTGGTAAAAATGCAGCTTGGCTGTGTGTTTTTACTGTCCCTTCCCCCATCATATGTGTAAAGTAGCATCTCAGTATGTGCTCCTTATTATTATCATTATGATCAGAGCACAGCAGGTTATTTATGGCTCTTGGAGCGCAGCCATGAAAACACACAGTCAGCTCAATGTCCACTGTACTGATACAGAGCGGGGATTGTCCTACCTCCACCTAAAAATGTAGAAAAAGTCCCTCTTCTTCTTCTTCTCTCTCCTCCTGGACTCCTCTATTAATCTGATGGCCCGGGAAGGTTCTCTATACCTCGATAATCAGGGAGGTGCCGGATAATTATGTTATTTAGCTTCTTTGTTTTTTTTAAAGTTGGAAATTAAATATAAATCTGCCCCCCCCCCCCCCCCCCCCGCCACCCGGTACTACAGGTCTGGATGTACTGCCGGGACAGTGATAAGAAATCTTCTATGAATGTGGAGGGAGATTTCCAGCAGAACTCCTCCGGTACTACCGATACTCCTCCATCCTCAGTGCTCCCCCCTCCCCCCTCCATACCGATCACCGGGCCGGTGTTGTGCTGTAGTTGCAGTTTTCCTGTGCGACCCCCTCCCCCTCCTCCCCGCACAGAGATCACAGCCTGACATTACCTGCCACACACCGTCCGATCATCACCGACATCTCTATCCGGAGTACAGAGCACACACAGCTTCAAGAGACGTCTATAGCACCAACACGGCGAGGCACAGAGACAGAGACGCCTACCTACACACAGCTGGGGGGGCGGGGCCGTGTACATACAGCTCACTCATAGGCGAGGAGACAAGTGGATGGAACTGACTGAAACAGTGACCATCTTTCTCTGTCAAATGTAAATATTGCCACCCATCCTGACAGCAGAGTATTGTGTGTTTATTATTAGAGGAAGGAAATCTGAAGAGTCAGGAGAACCGCTGTGTACAACAATCCTCATCACATATCTCAGGAAATGTTTCAGTAATGAATAGAACTCAGGATGGTCTTGTGAGATCTGTCCGGTGATGATTGTACACTCCGCCTGTCTGTACTGCAGGGTGACATAGAAGGGACATCATTACTGATATCACACTGGATGATGGATATGGGGGAGGGGAGGGGGGATGTTGGGGGGATTTATCTTCCTCTGATCAGATCTGAGTGCAGAGATCACCGACTTCCCAATACCAATCATCATTATCAATAGTCACTGCTGTACAATCCAATATCTCCAACACTCCATTCATCTCCTCATCTCCTATACAATGTATACAATATACGGGGAGAGGAGATCTCTGTATATAGGGATGAATATACAGTATATCACAAAAGTAAGTACACCCCTCACATTTGTGTAAATATTTTCTTCTATCTTTTCACGTGACAACACTGAAGAAATGACACTTTGCTACAATGTAAAGTAGTGAGTGTACAGCTTGTATAACAGTGTAAATTTGCTGTCCCCTCAAAATAACTCAACACACAGCCATTAATGTCTAAACCGCTGGCAACAAAAGTCAGTACACCCCTAAATGAAAATGTCCAAATTGGGCCCAATTAGCCATTTTCCCTCCCCGGTGTCATGTGACTCATTAGTGTTACAAGGTCTCAGCTGTGAATGGGGAGCAGGTGTGTTAAATTTGGTGTTATCGCTCTCACTCTCTCATACTGGTCACTAGAAGTTCAACATGGCACCTCATGGCAAAGAACTCTCTGAGGATCTGAAAAAAAGAATTGTTGCTCTACATAAAGATGGCCTAGGCTATAAGAAGATTGCCAAGACCCTGAAACTGAGCTGCAGCACGGTGGCCAAGAAAATAAAAAAGAAAAGAAGGAGGGTGCACCGACCTAGTACATTACCACTGGTAAGGCTTTATTAAAGCATAAAAACAGCAAGATGTATACTCACAAACGAGCGTTTGTACAAGGCTTTGACAATTGAGTAGGTACGCTGTTCTGAAGACCGGCACACCAGGACCTGATGTCAAGAAGCCCGCTTAGGCTCTGAAGAAAGGGGAACTCCCCCGAAACGCGTCACACATTAGCCATTTTGTAATATCGGGTTTGATCTTCTCGACATCAGGTCCTGGTGTGCCGGTCTTCAGAACAGCGTACCTACTCAATTGTCAAAGCCTTGTACAAACGCTCGTTTGTGAGTATACATCTTGCTGTTTTTATGCTTTAATAAAGCCTTACCAGTGGTAATGCACTAGGTCGGTGCACACTCCTTTTCTTTTTAGTCTATGAATACCCATTATTCTGAGGAGGGCTGCAAGACAGCAGGCATTGCTCCATAAAGTTGGTCGCACCACACATTAACATACTTGACACCCGAGCGCAGGAGAGATTTCTACAGTTTTTGCACAGTGTCCAAGACCATACAGCGGTTTAACAGGACAGGTTCCACCCAGAACAGGCCTCGCCATGGTCCACCAAAGAAGTTGAGGTCACGTGCTCAGCGTCATATCCAGAGGTTTTCTTTGGGAAATAGACGTATGAGTGCTGCCAGCATTGCTGCAGAGGTTGAAGGGGTGGGGAGGTCAGCCTGTCGGTGGTCAGATCATACGCCACCAACTGCATCAAATTGGTTTGCATGGCTGTCGGCCCAGAAGGAAGCTTCTCCTAAAGATGATGCACAAGAAAACCCACAGTTTGCTGAAGACAAGCAGACTAAGGACATGGATTATTGTAACCATGTCCTGTGGTCTGATGAGACCAAGATAAACTTATTTGGTTCAGATGGTGTCAAGCGTGTGTGGCAGCTATCAGGTGAGGAGTACAAAGACAAGTGTGTTGCCTGCAGTCAAGCATGGTGGTGGGAGTGTCATGGTCTGGGGCTGCATGAGTGCTGCCAGCAGAGGGGTCTCTTTAATTGGGCAAATTAAGTGGTTGCCTAAGGCCTCACGCTCACAAGGGCCTCGCAGCCGCTTAATTTGCCCAAATAAAGAGTTGCCTCTCATATGGATGGAGGACAGGGTTTGCTGACAGTGGGCGGCCACGGCATGTCCTCCCCGGACAGGTGCAGTGTGAGCAGAGCGGGCGGGAGGCTTACTAAGATGAAGTCCTGCAAAGTCAGTCATACATAATCGGAGGGCAGAGGCACTAAGTGGAGGCCAGTACAGGACAGACAGGAAGAGCCTCAGGGAGATCGGCTAGGTAGGTCTGTGCGCCACTCCATGAACGGCCAGGGATCACTCAGGTTGCCTGCTGGAAGGCGTCTGCCACTGCCAATGAAGGTGATCGCTGTGCCAATCTAGTCCCAGTTCTCAAGGAACACAAACAGGTCATGTTTTCAGGCTTTCCATTATTTTGCAGTGGAGGAAGTGTACGCAGAGTGGAGGAAGTGTACGGAGAGTGGAGGAAGTGTACGCAGAGTGGAGGAAGTGTACGCAGAGTGGAGAAGTGTACGGAGAGTGGAGGAAGTGTACAGAGAGTGGAGGAAGTGTACAGAGAGTGGAGGAAGTGTACGGAGAGTGGTGGAAATGTATGCAGAGTGGTGAAAGTGTACGGAGAGTGGAGGAAGTGTACAGAGAGTGGAGGAAGTGTATGGAGAGTGGAGGAAATGTACGCAGAGTGGAGGAAGTACGGAGAGTGGAGGAAGTGTACAGAGAGTGGAGGAAGTGTACAAAGAGTGGAGGAAATGTACGCAGAGTGGAGGAAGTACGGAGAGTGGAGGAAGTGTACAGAGAGTGGAGGAAGTGTACGCAGAGTGGAGGAAGTGTACAGAGAGTGGAGGAAGTGTACAAAGAGTGGAGAAGTGTACAGAGAGTGGAGGAAGTGTACAGAGAGTGGAGGAAGTGTACGCAGAGTGAAGGAAGTGTACACAGAGTGGAGGAAGTGTATGCAGAGTGGAGGAAGTGTATGCAGAGTGGAGGAAGTGTACGCAGAGTGGTGGAAGTGTATGGAGAGTAGTAAAGAGCAATGACACCAGCACCGAGATAAAGAGCACTGGCACCAGCACTGAGAGAGAGAGGTCACTGAGAGCAACAATGAGATAGACAACACTGACACCAGCACCGAGACAGAGTGCACTGAGAAAGAGTTCCCCGACACCAACACTGAGATAGAGAGAGGACACTGAGATAGAGGATACTGACACCAGCACTGAGAGTACGCCAGCACTGACACCAGCATTGAGATAGAGGACACTGACACCAGCACTGAGATAGAGTGCCCTGACACCAGCACTGAGAGTATGCCAGCACTGACACCAGCATTGAGATAGAGGACACTGACACCAGCACTGAGAGTATGCCAGCACTGACACCAGCATTGAGATAGAGGACACTGACACCAGCACTTTAAGGCTCTTAATATATGCAATTGATACAGTTAATTTTTATCGTTTGAATTATTTTTCCCAATATGGAAGTGAGTGGGGCCTCATGTCTAAATTTTGCCTAAGGCCTCACAAAGCCTAGAGCTGCCTCTGGCTGCCGGCACTGGGGAGCTACAGTTCATTGAGGGAACCATGAATGCCAACATGTACTGTGACATACTGAAGCAGAGCATGATCCCCTCCCTTCAGAGACTGGGCCGCAGGGCAGTATTCCAACATGATAACGACCCCAAACACACCTTCAAGACGACCACTGCCTTGCTAAAGAAGCTGATGGTAAAGGTGATGGACAGGCCAAGCATGTGTAGCACCTTGATGTTTAGGCAGGGTTGTTATTAAATTTATTTTTCAAGTGATAGTTGCCTTGGCTAATTGCTAGGAGGTCAATTGACTTTAACATAATTCTGGAATTGCTGCACTTCTCTCTTCTGTCACTAGATGGCCGGGTATCTGGTGACATTAGATAAGACAAGGGCATTGCAAGGACAGATTAGGAATTAATGGGGTGTCTCAGTCAATGGGCAGGGATCTTATTGGGTTCCTTGGCCTGCTGGGAGAGCCTGTTTATTTGGGAGGAGTCAGGAGATCGGTATTCTGTGCCACCTGGACAGCTGTCTGGGTGGATGTGTGTTGTGCTGCTGTTGACTGCTAGGCTGTCTGAGGGGCCTATCCAGAAGCAGGAGAGCAGCATAGGGTTGGGACTGGGGGCTTGCAGTCCAACCAGAAGTAACGGCTCTGCCAGCTGGAGGTAGAGGGGAAACTGTTGCCACTAAGGGACCATCCACCTTATTATCAGGGACCACTGTGAGTAGCTGAAGCAAGATTCTTACCATTTGGGGATGGTAAAGAATTGGGAAACTTCAGCAAGTGCCAAGCCAGTGACCCAGCCAGTGGAGATGACGCTTACAGAGCATTGTTGTGTGCCAAGCCAGGGACCAAGTGGGATGACGCTTGAGGAGTATCTGTGAGTGCCAAGCTAAGGACCAAGCAGGGACGCGGGGGTGATGCTTGAGGAATATACTGAGTGAGAAGATTGGAAGAGCTCAGGAGATCCAGTGGTGAGTGGATCTGTTAGTCTAGTGAACGACTGGGAGCTCATCTGAGTGAAGATCTACAATAGATTGTAGAAGAAGTGAAGGAGTTCATTGCAACCTTTGTTAGAAACTGTTATAAGATTGTTGCCATAGGAGACAGCAGTCCTACTCATGCAGATGTGATGTCTAGTTGGATGCCTTTCCCTGCGTGGCTGTCTGCCTATAGAAATCTCGGAGTCTGCCAATTAACATTGCAATTAGTAAAGGGTGTCCTGGCCCTAACCCTCTCTCTCAGTTCTGTTTAAGAGACAATAAATCTCTTTGCATTCAAGAAGTGTCTGGCGCCTGTCAATCCACCTTGCATTACACCCACCATGCCTTGTAACCCACTCTACACAGAAGGATGTCAGCTGTCCCTAACTATGGAAGTCACCATTAGGCCTCTGGGGGTTAATGAAGTTGGAAGCCTGATCCCCAGTCAGGCGACCAGAAAAGTGGGGGCATATTGGACTATTACGGTACAGTAAATTTTAGTAACAATATAAAGCATATAACGGTGGTAGTAAAAATTATGGTTGATTTTATTGATGCAAAGGACAAATCAATGGTAATACAATAAAACATGATAAAAGTACAAGTATATCACCAATGGGATCATTAGTATACAGTACAACACATGATCTCAGATATCATATTCCTCGACTAGTTTCGTGGACATAAGCCGCTTCGTCAGGAGGGAATCTGAAGATGGTTTATTCTGACTAAACAGTCTGAACCTAACAAATAAGGAAACATACAATGAGGTTTGCCAAAAGACATGAACAATAAAAATTGTATTACAGCATCAAAATTAACAAAAGAATAATGAAAATTGCAGGGGGAAAGAAGGCGAATCTGCTTACCCATGTCCCAACAGACCCCAGGCACAAGGCCCCACCACCAGATGGTGATCTCCCATGGTGACCCGGGGAGCTGCAAAGATGACGGGGATAATAAGGATAAAATATATATTATAGAGAGGTAAGGTAAGCTGAATTGCCACACGCGGGACAAGTGAAGCATATGGTAATGATAATAATAATAATAATAATGAAGGGAAGGTGAATAGTGGGGGATGTGAGGAATAAAAAAATAAGTTGCAAGGTGCAAAGAGTAAGAGAGAATACATGTAGTGAACAACGAAGCTGGGAACAATTACACATGTCTCGCTACACATGTCTCCAGACCTAAACCCTATTGAGCATCTGTGGGGCATCCCAAGTTGGGTTATACAAGCTGTACACTCACTACTTTACATTGTAGCAAAGTGTCATTTCTTCAGTGTTGTCACATGAAAAGATAGAAGAAAAGATTTACAAAAATGTGAGGGGTGTACTTACTTTTGTGAGATACTGTGTAATACCATTCATCACCTGATCTTCTATACAAAGTGTCCACTATGTGAGGGGAGTGGCGGGGGGGTTGGATGTTTAGGAGGTCTCTGTATATATAGATGAATATATAATACCATTCATCACCTGATCTTCCATACAAAATGTCCATCAATGCAGCCTTATCAGCGTCCATCTGCAACCTTCCCCATTGTCCATCTGCAGCCTTGCCCAAAATTGCAGCATGATGGGTTTTTAAATTTAGCGCCTCCAAGATACACAGATGTCCTGTGTATTCGGCTCCTCTCGGCTCCTCCCCGCTGTCTCTAAGGGCAAGAGGAGCGCCACCGACATTGACCGAGCTGAGTGTACTGTGTACTGTGTACTCGGCTCCACTCGCAGTCCTGCCCCGTCCCGCCCCTTGGCCCGGCTCCTATGATGGACACAACACCGGTCCAATGGCGGGACGTAAAGGCTAGGAGGCGGGACTGGGTGTGACTGCAAGCGGAGCTGAGCCTAGCTGAGTACACAGTACACTCGGCTCAGTCTATGCCGGCGGCACTCCTTTGCCCTCACAGACAGCGGGGATCGGCGTATAACACGCACCCACGATTTCCCCTGATTTTAAGGGGAAAACAGAGCGTGTTATACGCCGATCAATACGGTGTATATTACCATTCATCACCTGATCTTCCATACAAAGTATCCACTATGTGAGGGGGGGGAGAGTTCAGGAGATTTCTGTATATAGGAATGAATATATAGAACCATTCATCACTGATCTTCTATATAAAGTTTCCACTATGGGGGGGGAGGGGTCAGGAGATATCTGTATATAGGAATAAATATATAGAACCATTCATCACCTGATCTTCCAATCTTCCATACAAAGTATCCAATATGTGTGTGTGTGTGTGTGTGTGGGGGGGGTGTTTAGGAGATCTCTGTATATAGGAATTAGGGATGAGCCGAACACCCCCCCGGTTTGGTTCAGTTCACACCAGAACATGCGAACAGGCAAACAATTTGTGTGAACACCATTAAAGTCTATGGGACACGATGAACATGAAAAATCAAAAGTGCTCATTTTAAAGGCTTCTATGTAAGTTATTAGGGGGGTGTTTAGAAGATCTCTGTATATAGGAATAAATACCGTATTTATCGGCGTATAACACACGCTGGCGTATAACACGCACCCCAAGTTTAGGAGGGATTTTTAAGGGAAAAAAATTTTAGGAGGGAAGTTTAAGAATAAAACTTACATTTAAATGCCCATCAATGCAGCCTCAGTGTCCATCTGTAGCCTTGTCCCCCATTGCAGCCTTGTCCCCCATTGCAGCCATGTCAGTGTCCATCTGTACCTTGTCCCCCATTGCAGCCTTGTCAGTGTCCATCTGCAGCCTTGTCCCCATTGCAGCCTTGTCCCCCATTGCAGCCTTGTCAGTGTCCATCTGCAGCCGTGTCCCCCATTGCAGCCTTGTCCCCCATTGCAGCCCTGTCCCCCATTGCAGCCTTGTCCCCATTGCAGCCTTGTCAGTGTCCATCTGCAGCCTTGTCCCCTATTGCAGCCTTGTCCCCCATTGCAGCCTTGTCAGTGTCCATCTGCAGCCGTGTCCCCCATTGCAGCCTTGTCCCCATTGCAGCCTTGTCAGTGTCCATCTGCAGCCGTGTCCCCCATTGCAGCCGTGTCCCTCATTGCAGCCATGTCAGTGTCCATCTGTACCTTGTCCCCCATTGCAGCCTTGTCAGTGTCCATCTGCAGCCTTGTCCCCCATTGCAGCATTGTCCCCCATTGCAGCCTTGTCAGTGTCCATCTGCAGCCTTGTCCCCATTGCAGCCGTGTCCCCCATTGCAGCCTTGTCCCCATTGCAGCCTTGTCAGTGTCCATCTGCAGCCTTGTCCCCTATTGCAGCCTTGTCCCCCATTGCAGCCTTGTCCCCCATTGCAGCCGTGTCCCCCATTGCAGCCTTGTCCCCATTGCAGCCTTGTCAGTGTCCATCTGCAGCCTTGTCCCCTATTGCAGCCTTGTCCCCCATTGCAGCCTTGTCCCCCATTGCAGCCGTGTCCCTCATTGCAGCCTTGTCCCCCATTGCAGCCTTGTCCCCCATTGCAGCATTGTCAGTGTCCATCTGCCTCGCCCTGTGTCGTTTGCAATGGCTTTTAAAAATGGTGCCGCCGTTCTCGGGCGCTCCCGGCCATCCTCAGTGGCTCTCGGCCTCTCCTGTCGGCTTTCGGCCATTCTCGGCGGCTTTCGGCCGCTTTTGGATGCACTCGGCTTTCAGCGGTTCACGCGGGACTGCGAGAGCCGCCGAGAATGGCCAAAAGCTGTCGAGAATGGCTGAAAGCGGCCGAGAATGGTCGAGAGCCGCCGAGAGCCGCCGAGATCCGCCAAAAGGCTCACAATCAGCGGGGGATCGGCGTATAACACGCACCCACGATTTTCCCCTGATTTTAAGGGGAAAAAAGTGCGTGTTATACGCCGATAAATACGATACAATTATATATCACCTGATGGCGGGATGTTCTGGAGGTGCTCCATGTTATCACACTGACATACACATGTAAACCAACACAAATTAATGTAATTACAAATCAGGGAATTCTAAAATAAATCATTGAAAAAACATTCCGCAAATACATAGAGAATGTAAAGGTGAACGGGGAATGTGGGGATTGCAGGTGAAATTAATCCTAAATCTCAGGTGCACTAAACAGGGAGCCGCCCCCCAGGGGGAGGAGATAGATGGGAAAAGTCATTGATTTGGATGTAATGATGGTCCAATCAGCGTTGAGCAGTCTGGGACAGTTTGGTGGATTTCAACCAACTTTATTAAAATGTAATTTACACCAAAATCTATATACAACATGGATTAACCTTCTTCTCCCCTCCCCCTTCTAAGAAACACTCAGCACTGAACCGACATCTCCGATCCGCACCCGGTGATCGGTGTCTTCTCTCTCACACTCCGTACAGATGATCGGAGACACTCCGCCCACACTGACTGCAGGTATCCGCCCACCCTCCAATCAGCAACTCCCGTTCTGTAGCTGGGCGGGGCTCCTCGCACATGGCTACTTATTATTCAGCCTCTCTGGCCAGTCAGGCACTGGAAACTAATTAGGGGCGGGGCAACAGATTAGTGGGCGTGGCTTCACCTGCAGCTAGTTTTTGGTCACAGTGCTTGGTCAGATCAAGCGTCTCCACCATCTTGCTACACCCCTCACTCGTCCACAATAAGGATACAGTGAGAAGGCGGCAGGCAGACATTTTGTTACACCCACCGGAGTTTTGCAATTTACACTTATTTTTTAACAGTAAACTGAGTTTATATAATGAAATCCAGGATTTTAAAATCTGTCTGTTTAGATGTTTAATTTTAAAAGCAGCGGTGTTCTGTCAGATTGGAAAACCTGTGAGATTAGCAGGATTGCTGTTGCCACTGCTTTTAAAATTCAATATCTTAACAGACGGATTTCAAAATCCTGTATTTCATTATATAAACTCAGTTTACTGTTAAAAAATAAATTTAAATTGCAAAACTCCGGTGGGTGTAACAAAATGTCTGCCTGCCGCCTTCTCACTGTATCCTTATTGTGGATGAGTGCGGGGTGTAGCAAGATCACAGCTCCCAACTGTCCCTGATTTTGAGCAATGTCCCTCTGTCCCTTTTTCCTCCTCATTTGTCCCTTATTTTGGTCTGATCTCTATAGATGTATATAAAATGCACTTTTTATCTACCAAAAAGTGTTTTCCAGCACTAAACCTTTTAAAATTTCTAAATTGCTGAATTTCATTTGGTGGTATTTGATCACCTCTGCGGTTTTTATTTTTTGCCCTATAAACAAAAAAGAGAGCAACAATTTTGAAAAATTAAATGTTAAATATTTTTTACTTTCTGCTATAAAACATATCCAATAAAAACATATCCAATAAAAAATGTAAAAAATCGAATTTATTCATCAGTTTAGGCCAATATGTATTCTGATACATATTTTTTGGTTGAAAAAAATCCCAGGCTTGAATGGAGGAGAAGATTTGGATGCCGCACACTGGATGTAGTCAAAAAACTTCACTTTATTGAAAAAATGGGATCATCAAAACAACAAGACTGTCATGCAGAAAGTACAGGTAAGCTGACGCGTTTCGCACTCAGGACTGAGTGCTTACTCATAGCTCATAGCTAAAAAATCCCAATAAGTGAATATTGATTGGTTTGTGCAAAAGTTATTGCACCTACAAACTATGGGATATTTTTATGGCATTTTAATTTATTTATTTTTATTACCAGTAATGGCGGCGATCACAGACTTATAGTGGGATTGCGGCAGACAAATTGCACACTTAGTGACACCTTTGACACTTTTTTGCGGACCAGTGACACCAATACAGTGATCAGTGCTAAAAATATGCACTGTCACTGTACTAATGACACTGGCAGGAAAGGGGTTAACATCAGGGGCGACCAAAGGGTTGACTGTGTGCCTAGGGAGTGCTTTCTAACTGTGTGTGTTTTGGGGGGTGCTTTGACTGGGGGAAGACAGAGATCGGTGTTCTTGCTTATCAGAAACACAAGATCTCCATCTTCTCCTCTGGCAGAACGCTGATCTGCCTTGTATTTGTAGGCAGACTGCCATTCTGCCTCTCTCAGGAACGATCGCTGGGTGCCGGCAAACATCAGGTCCGCCGGATCCATTGATTGGCTCCCTCTGTGTCCAATCACATTAGGAACGGGTCACTGGCGGTGTGCATGCGCGCCTCAGACCTGGAAATAAAGATGATGTACAGGTTCGTGATTTTGCGCTGAAGGGCCGCCCTCCCGCAGTACATGTACGTGGGGCGGTACTGAAGAGGTAAAAGATCCCATTGCTGTATAACCGCTTCCTACCCACCCCAACGTCATATGACGTCACAGACTTGAAGTGGGGATATCTGAATGATGGGTGCAGTTACAGGAATCATCCAGATATCTTCACCTTAAGAACAATCATAGTGGCTGTTGAGCTGCTTGATCTTTCTTACAGGCAGCGGGAGTAGACAACGTCCCCCCTCCCACCGCCCTCCGGTGCATATCCCGGTTTGCCCCTGCGATCAGCGAATCGGAGAAGGAACCAACCGGCGCTGGATGATGACCATAGAGATTCCCCATAGGCCAGATGGTCCCCGGAGTCTCTATGTTCGTTTGGAGGCCGGGCGCGATGTTATGACGTCACACCCGGCCTCTGCATTTGAAAAAATGGGAAGCCAAGATCATTTTTTTTTTTTTATTTCAGGCTTCCCAGCCTAGAGGAGAGATGTGGGGACTTATTGACCCCCCAGATCTCAATGTAAAGAGGAGCTGACACTCACTATTCCTATTACAAGGGAGGTTTACATTTCTTGTAAAAGGAATAAAAGTGATCAAAAAATTTTTTTTTTAAAGAAAACATCAAACTAAAAAATAAAAGTAAAATTAACAACAAAAATAAATTTAAAGTGCCCCTGTCCCTGTGTGCTCGCTCGCAGAAGTGAATGCGTACGTAAGTCACACCCACATATGTAAATTTGGGGTACTTTGTCGCAGTAAGTGGGCTTAGCACTATATGACCATTTAGTGTGACCAAACCCCGTATTTTTTGAATATGTTCAGGTGTTTTTAACTAACCCTGCAGGAAATGTCATTCTTGTATGTGTGCGCTGTAAAATATTTTGTACTGTTTGTAGGCCTTATGGCAGCACCATCTTGAATTTAAACGCATTGTAGGGTGTGCCCCCAAATATGTTTTTGTATACTGTAAACAGGCCCATCGAGACAGGACAGGCAAAACAAGCTTGGGGCCCCGAGCTGGCCTGGGGCCCCAGCCCTGCCGCCGCTTCCTATTAGCTGCAGCGTGTAGTGTGACCGAGCTCCTCTTCCTTCCTCCTGCAGTCCACGAGGTACAGGACTCAGGAGATTCAGTTTCCTGTTCCCGGCCGGACTGACAGGAAGTGAACACACTGAGTGCTCACTTCCTGTCAGTCCGGCCAGGGTTCTTCCGAGAAAGGTCCCCTCGGTGGATAATGACCCCCCTGTACTGCGCAGGCGCAGCGCTTGCACAGTACGAACACCAAGGTAGGCGCCGAAAATATCCAAAGCTGAACAGCTGTGGGTGAGCTGTACACGGCGCCTGCGCAATGAGCAGGACCTTGTGTCCGACGCTGCCGCACACTCCCGATGCTCGTGCTATTCTGCAAGGGGCGGGTCTATTACTGTGATATCATGTAAGGGGCGGATGGTACAGAAGAGGCCGAATATTAAATTACTGTAATCTCCCATGAAGATTGCAAAACCCGGCCTTAATGTGTTTAAACACGCCATAATATACCCGCCCCTTGCAGAGTAGCATGAGCATCGGGAGCGTGCGGCATTGTCTGGTAGCATTGGGAGCGTCTGGTAGAATGTGGTGTTTAAAGTGGTCTTCATTGCGCAGGCGCGGTGTACAGCTGACTCACAGCTGTGTATGTTTGGTTTTTTTCGGCAGCTAGGTAGGCTCGGTAGTGCTTCGTACTGCGCAAGCACAGTACAGCGGGGTCATTATCCGCCGGGGGAACTTTTTTGGCAAGATACCGGCCGGGAACAGAAAACTGAATCTCCTGCCGCACGGTACACGGTAGGGAGGGGGGGGTTAAAAAGAACTCGGGAGGAGTAGTAAGGGGGGCTTTGCGTGCGTGCATGCAGGGGGGGGTTGGGGGGCCTCCATATCCATTTTGCTTCAAGCGGCCCTGCCTGTAAACATTTTTAAAGCGTCGCCTATGGGGATTTTTAAGTACTGAAGTTTGGCGCCATTCCACGAGCGTGCGCAATTTTAAAGTGTGACATGTTAGGTATCTATTTACTCAGTGTAACTTCATCTTTCACATTATTGAAGAGAACTGGGCTAACTTTACTGTTTTTTTTAATGCATGAAACAGTTTTTTTCCAAAAAAAACACGTTTGAAAAATTGCTGTGCAAATACCATGACAGATAAAGTTGCAACGATCGCCATTTTATTTTCTAGGGTCTCTGCTAAAAAAAACATATGTAATGTTTGGGGGTTCTATGTAATTTTGTTAGCAAAAAAAAAATATGATTTTTCCATGTAGGAGAGAAATGTCAGGATTGGTCGGGTAGGCAAGTGGTTAAATGCCCCGCCCCCTCTGGACAACAGAAAAAAATCAGGACATATATGATGCGGTCTGTTAATTGCATCAACACAGCAGTCTGGTTTTTTCAGAGCCCCCCTAGTAACATAGTCTTATTACCTGTTGGGAACCTGCCAGTATGGTCCCCTATACATATTACAATCCAAATACTAGGGATGCACCGATACCAATTTTTTTTACGAGTACCGATTACTTTTTTTTTTAGTACTCGCCAATACATAGATACATAGTTACATAGTTACATAGTTAGTCAGGTTGAAAAAAGACACAAGTCCATCCAGTTCAACCCATAAAAAAATAAAATAAAAAATATGTACAATTCAATATACCCGATTCTATACTATAATAATAATAACGATTACCGATACCTACTGTTTTGTTTTCACTTCAGCTGTCACTAATGGTACAAAGCATTGGAAAGTTATTTACAAAGAAAATAAATTGATTTTTTTATTTATTTTGCGCTTTTTCAATGTGAAATGTGTAAATATATGTTAATATATAGGTGTAAAAATATTCACTAACAAATCAAACAAAAAAAAAAGTTTTAATTGTTTATCGTTTATAAAATAGGCATAAATACAAAAAAATAAAAAGCAGGAAAATAATAAATAATTGGAGGAGAATAGGGAGTTAATTAAGGCTGATTAGAGTATTAAGGGTTAAGTAATATAGAATTAATAAGGGGTTAAAGTGGTTGTAAACCCACAAAAAAACTGCAAGACAAAGACATAATGAGCTAGTATGCATAGCATACTAGCTCATTATGAAATACTCACCTTAGATCAAAGCCCCCGAAGTGGTCCCCATACACAGCACTGGCCGGCAACATCGCTCCCGGAGTTACTTCTGGGTATTGCGGGCTCCAGCGCTGTGAGTGGCTGGAGCCGCGATGACGTCACTCCCACGCATGTGCGTAGGAGCCGCCGGTAAAGGCACACTAACTGAAGCAAGGGCACAGACGTGCCATTGCTTCAGTGCGCATGTGCCGATGACGTTGGCACATGCTGATACAGGGGATATCTCCTAAACCGTGCAGCTTTAGGAGATATCCGGGGTAGCTACAGGTAAGTCTTATTATATGCTTACCCGTAGTATAAAGTGGCCTGTAAAGAGGAACATTTGTTACATAGTTACATAGTAGGTGAGGTTGAAAAAAGACACAAGTCCATCAAGTCCAACCTCTGTGTGTGATTATGTGTCAGTATTACATTGTATATCCCTGTATGTTGCTGTCATTCAGGTGCTTATCTAATAGTTTTTTTAAATTGATGCCCCCCGCTGATACCACCACCTGTGGAAGGGAATTCCACATCCTAACCGCTCTTACAGTAAAGAACCCTCTACGTAGTTTAAGGTTAAACTGCTTTTCTTCTAAGTTTAGTGAATGGCCGCGTGTCTTATTAAATTCTCTTATGAGGAAATCCCTTTGATCTGCAGATGAAGAAACAGAAAGATACAAAAAGAAACAATGTTTCTTTCTATTTTAGTGTTTCAGCTGCTGAGCAATGTTGTTAATAAACATTGTTGGCTGCTTTTTTTTCACAGCTCCAATTACCGGACTTCTTCAACACTTCAGCTGTCAAAAGGGAAGACCCACTGACAGCCCAAAGAACCGAGCCTGAAAGTATCAGTTACAGGTGTCAGTGAATTTGCATGACCTACCAAATACACAACTAAACTAAGGCCTGATTGACACAAGTGTACTACAATGTACACCCCTATGAGGGCCGTGTTTACCCACATGGGGATGTACAGTAGTTCCATGCATTCCCCTGGAGGCAGCCCTGTTCATGTCAGTTGGGACTCACAACACAGACGCCGCTCCCAATATGACATCTGTGTGGGTGCACGATCCCCGAACATGCTGTCTGTGTCATTTCCAGTAACAGACCAAGCTGTTCAGTAATCCTGAGTTACACTGGCTGGGAAAAACTGTACAGCACTGCTGAAGCACATAGCAAGGTATGTACCCCGAGTGTAATGTGTGACTTTATATGACACCCCTGCCCTTCTAATCCCTGACCCCTCCTTTCTATCCCTGGCCCCTCCTTTCTATCCCTGGCCCCTCCTCTCTCTCCCTAAACCCCCTCTCTTTCCCTGGCCCCTCCTCTCTCTCCCTAAACCCCCTCTCTTTCCCTGGCCCCTCCTCTCTCTCCCTAAACCCCCTCTCTCTCCTTGACCCCTCTCTCTCCCCCTGGCCCCTCCTCTCTCTGCCTGGCCCCTCCTCTCTCCCCCTTTCTCTCTCTATCCCTCTCTCCCCCTCTCTCTCTTTCTCTCACTCTCTCTCTCCTCTCTCCCCCCAGCACTGGAGAGAGATTTACCCCAGTCTGTTTATTTACCACTTGCCGACTGCCGCACGCCGATGTACATCCAAGGTTTTGCGGCAGATATCGTTGTTATGGCAGCATAACCCAGCCATCCGGTGCCCTCTGCCGCTTACTGGAGCCATTGGTAGCGGCGGAGGCGATCGCGTCTGTGCCCTTCTTGTGCCTGGAGACGAGTGAGGGGAAGATGGCGCCCACTCGTCTCCATGACACTGCAGGGCGGAAGCGACGTCAAAACATCACTTCCGCCCATACTTCTTAAAGGCACATTTTTTTCAATGTCATTTTTTTAAATGACTTTTTTTTCATTTTTTTTTATTGCATTTTAGTGTAAATATGAGATCTGAGGTCTTTTTGACCCCAGATATCATATATAAGAGTCATTTTTTTTATTACAAGGGATGTTTACATTCCTTGTAATAGGAATAAAAGTGACACATTTTTTTTTAAACAGTATAAAAATAAATAAAATACTGTAAAATAAATAAGAAAAATAAAAAAAATTTTTTTTTAAAACCCCCCGTCCCAACAAGCTTGCGCACAGAAGCGAACGCATACGTGAGTAGCGCCCGCATATGAAAACAGTGGTCAAACCACACATGTGAGTTATCGCTGCAATCGTTAGAGCGAGAGCAATAATTCTAGCCCTAGACCTCCTCTGTAACGCAAAACATGCAACCTGTAGAAGTTTTTAAACGTCGCCTATGGAGATTTTTGAGGGTAAAAGTTTGACGCCATTCCACGAGCGGGCCCAATTTTGAAGCGTGACATGTTGGTTGTCAATTTACTCAGCGTAACATTATCTTTCACAATATAAAAATTGGGCTAACTTTACTGTTGTCTTATTTTTTTATTCAAAAAAATGAATTTTTTCAAAAAAAGCGCACTTGTAAGACTGCTGCGCAAATACGGTGTGAAAAAAAGCATTGCAATGACCGCCATTTTATTCTCTAGGGTGTTAGAAAAAAAAACAATATATAATGTTTGGGGGTTCTAAGTAATTTTCTAGCAAAAAAACCTGTTTTAATTGCCTAAATTCCAAAACGAGGCTGGTCCTTAAGTGGTTAAACTCCTTCCTTCCCACAATCTACCTATATATGTGATATATAATAGTATAACAGAATGACTTTTATCCACTTAAGGCAGTATTAAACCCCAAAGCAAACATTTATTATATGGCAGCTTACCATTAGATGTGGTGGCCACATTAGTTTTCTTTTTTAGGTTTTATTTTTTATTTTCATCTGGTGATCCTGCTAGAAAGTCTGTTGTTTTTCAAAAGAACGATACAAACCATTTAACACTGGTAGAGGTGCTTATAATTTATTCACCTTTATCCCAAAAGGAAAAAAAAAATGTTTGCTGTAACTGATTATAAAGTGTAAGCTGGAGTTTGGATTCATTAGTTTAGTTTACCTTAATCTGCTAGTCCATCTAACACTCCCCTCCCCCTCCCCCTCAAACTGCTGTCCAAAGGTGTCTCTGTTGCTCCTTCATCCAGAGTGGGGGGCGCTCTAATACAGGAGATGTGTTACTGACCAGATCACCAGGGAAACAGAAAATAAAAAGCCTAAAAAAAAGAAACAAGTGTAGCCATCACATCTAAGTATTGGAAGGCTGTAAATTGTATTCCTCTCCATTCACAGCGGATTTGGTGGGATGGCCAGTGGGTGGACCCTGAGGAATGTTGGTGGTCAGGCCCCGGGGGCCAGTCCTAAAGATGTGTAAGGGGCACCAACATTTCTGATGGCTGCCCCGACGCCTGCCTTTACACACACATGATCTTTAATGGCATCCCAGTCTTAGTCCGTAGGGTTCAATATTGAGTTGGCCCACCCTTTGCAGCTATAACAGCTTCAACTCTTTGAGAAGGCCGTCCACAAGGTTTAGGAGTGTGTCTATAGGAATGTTTGACCATTGTTCCAGAAGAGCATTTGTGAGGTCAGGCACTGATGTTGGATGAGAAGGCCTGTCTCGCAGTCTCCCCTTTTTATTCATCTCAAAGGTGTTCTATCGGGTTGAGGTCAGGACTCTGTGCAGGCCGGTCAAGTTCCTCCATCCCAAACTCGCTCATCCATGTCTTTATGGACCTTGCTTTGTGCTATTTTTGCTATTATATTGCTACTTTAACTGGCAATTGCACTGTACCCAAATTAAGTTTCTATTTTTTTTTACACACACATAGAGCTTTCTTTTGGTGGTATTTTATCACCACTGGGTTTTTTTTTATTAGAAGTGAAAGAAGACTGAAAATTTTGAAAAAAAAAAAAAAAACAATATTTTTTTACTTTCTGTTATAAAACATATCCAGTAGGGGTGCAACGGATCAAAAAACTCATGGTTCGGATCATTTTCGGATAAACAAAAAAAAATCTCCCCCACTGTAATAATATATTAGCAGGGTATGGCAGAGTATTGCAGGGTATTGGCAGGTATATTGGCAGGTATATTGGTGGGTATATTGGCGGGTATATTGGCAGGTATATTGGTGGGTATATTGGCGGGTATATTGGCGGGTATATTGGCAGGTATATTGGCAGAGTATTGGCAGGGCATTGCAGAGTATTGGCAGGGCATTGCAGAGTATTGGCAGGGTATGGAAGAGTATTGGCAGGGTATGGAAGAGTATTGGCAGGGTATGGAAGAGTATTGGCAGGGTATGGAAGAGTATTGGCAGGGTATGGCAGAGTATTGGCAGGGCATTGCAGAGTATTGGCAGGGCATTGCAGAGTATTGGCAGGGCATTGCAGAGTATTGGCAGGGCATTGCAGAGTATTGGCAGGGCATTGCAGAGTATTGGCAGGGCATTGCAGAGTATTGGCAGGGCATTGCAGAGTATTGCTGCCATCCGATCTCTCCCCTCCACTGTACAGATCAGTACACAGAGGGGAGAGATGAACCAGTGTCATGATATGACGCCGGTTTGTTACAAGTGATCACTCCGTCATTTGACGGAGCGATCACGTGGTAAACGGCCGCCGGGTGTACCAAGATGGCCGCCGCTCTGGAACTAGGCCGAAGCCGCGGCCTCTCCTATGGCCGAGGCCAAAGAGCGCTCCGCAGATTGCGGGTGTCCCGATCTGCGGAGGATGATCTGTACGGATCACGGACCAATGATGATCCGTTGCACCCCTAATATCCAATAAAAAAAAAAAATCTAATTTCTTTATAAATTTAGGACAAAATGTATTCTGCTACATGTCTTTGGTTAAAAAAATCTGAATAAGTGTATATTGATTGGTTTGTGTGAAAGTAATATAGTCTACTAACTGATAGTGCAGCGGGCAATCTGACACTGGGGGGGGGGGGGGCACACACTAACTGACATCACCAGTGACACTAATACAGTGATCTGTGATAATACTATACACTGTCACTGTACTAATGACACTGGCTGGGAAGGGGTTACCATCTAGGGTAATCAGGGGGTTAAGTGTGTATTGTGTGCTGCTGCTTTTTACTAGAAATCTTTCTGTTCCTTGTCCCTGCTTTACAGGGAGAAGAAACTAAGACATTGTTTCCCCTGTGCAGAGCTCTGTGTTGTTTTTATCTATACAGGGCTCTGGGCTGTGATTTAACAGCCAATCAACAGATCCCGTCCATGAATCATTGGCTGAGACCTGCTGACAAAATCCCGCTGTGTCTACACAGATACATCGCTGTGCCTGGAGGAGCCGCCTGTCTGTAGTACAATACAGATGGGGGTCCTAAAGAGGTTAAACTACTTTACAATGGTAAATCTTATATAAGATTTTAAGTGATTGGGTTACATTTTTAAAGATGTTCTGAAAAAAAAAAAAGGTAAAGCATGAAGCAGAAGTCGGCTCCTTATTCGGACAGATTCTTATTCTGGTTGGATCTTTATTCACAAAAGTGATTATTTACTAAACAATCATCTGCAACGTTTATAATAAAATTGTGAACTTTAACAACAATTCTGTCTCCCTCACTGCCGTGTATTTAAAGGGTTAATTCTGAATAAATAACAATTTCTATATGAAATCCATCTTGGCTCACCCAAATTCCACTTGTTTTATACTCATTGGGCATCCTACTATATATACAAAACAGCTAGTCCAAAAGATCGGGGCACCCACTCTATATGTACCACCACTGTGCCAGGAGTACCCTCAATGTGCAAAAGCTGCTACTTTAAATGAAATGATATATAAAAGTATTTACAATATAGGTCAAAGTAAATAGTTGCGCTGATTAAATAAACAATATAAATCAGTGAACCCGGTGACAGGTGATAGTGATTAAACCTTAATCCCCTCATCTCCACCACCCCTTGTCTCAGCAGTCGGCAGCAGAGAGGAGGACAGAACTCCTCCTTCAGATCCTGCTCCTCTCTGTGCAGCTGCAGCAACCCCTCGTCTCCACCTCCCCTGGTCTCAGCATTAAGAAGATCTGAAGGAGGAGTTCTGTCCTCCTCTCTGCTGCCGACTGCTGAGACAAGGGGTGGTGGAGATGAGGGGAGTGCTGCAGCTGCAGGAGAGGTGTGAGGGCCACATGAAATGACCTGGAGGGACGGTTTTGGCCTGCGGGCCTTGTGTCTGACACCTGTGTCCTAGAGGGTTAAAGGGGTTGTAAAGGTAAAAATTTTTTCACCTTAATGCATTCTATGCATTAAGGTGAAAAAACTTTTGACAGTACCGCCGCCCCCAGCCCCCCCCCCGTTTTACTTACCTGACGCCTCGAATCTTCGCTGCTCGTCCTCGTCATCTTCATTGCAGCTCAGCCTGGTCGCTGATTGGCTGCAGTGGATGGATTGAAAGCAGCGCAGCCATTGGCTCGCGCTGCTGTCAATCACATCCGATGACGCGGCACGCCGGGGGGCGGGGCCGAGTGATACAGCGAGCGGCTATAGCCGCCGGCTGTATCACGGGAGCGCGCCCACAAGAACTAACCACCATGCGAGGGAGCTCACATGAAGGTGGTAAATGCTTGCGGGGAGGAGCTGAAACAGCCGCCGAGGGACCCCAGAAGACCAGGTTCGGGGCCACTCTGTGCAGAACGAGCTGCACACTGAAGGTAAGTATAACATGTTTGTTATTTTAAAAAAAAAAAAATTTACTTTACAACCCCTTTAAATATTGAGCTGGATCTCAATTGCTTTATAAATAATTTTTAAGTTGATGGGATTGTTGTCATTATTGAGTAATGGGTTCCTATGCTGGACAACTGATTAATAAGTAATGGGTTAGTTTACATGTTTTACAGACTGTGCAGAGGGGCCCGCATTCTCAGGGGGGTTGCCCAGTTGCCCCCCCCGCCGGATCCGCCCCTTGAAAAGCTTGGCGTCTTATTCAAAATTTCCCATTGAAATGCATGGCTGTCATGGTGCCACGTTTGGTGCCATATTTTATGATTTCCATCACTTGGCTCGGGCCAAATTGAACTTTCCTATGTATTAGGATGCCGAATGAGTATAAAACAAGTGGAATTTGGGTGAGCCAAGATGGATTTCATATAGAAATAGTTATTTATTCAGAATTAACCCTTTAAATACACGGCAGTGAGGGAGACAGGATTGTTGTTAAAGTTCACAATATTATTATAAACGTTGCAGATGATTGTTTAGTAAATAATCACTTTTGTGAATAAAGATCCAATCAGAATAAGAATCTGGCCGAATAAGGAGCCGACTTCAGCTTCATGTTATCAGCTACAAATCCCACAGCTGCTGCCTTTTAATAAACACTCATATCAGTCCAGTCCATAGACCCCGTGCTGTCCTCACCTGGGCAAGTCAGTTATTTTGCGGCTCCCTGACATTGTTATCTTGGATGTTGGAAGCCGACTACACTGCAGAGCATTCCACCCATCCCATCACACACTGCAGAGCATTTCACCCATCCCATCACACACTGCAGAGCATTTCACCCATCCCATCACACACTGCAGAGCATTCCACCCATCCCATGACACTGCAGAGCATTCCACCCATCCCATGACACTGCAGAGCATTTCACCCATCCCATGACACTGCAGAGCATTCCACCCATCCCATGACACTGCAGAGGTTGCACTTGTGACTGGGCCCTGGTGTTCTGCCACCGTGTGGGGCTCTGAGATGGCAGGAAGGGGGCGCGCTGCAGAAGCACAAAAGTTTTTTTTTCCCCAAAAAAAACACGTTCCAAAAATTGCTGCGCAAATACTGTGCGAGATAAAAAGTTAGAATGACCACCATTGTATTCTCTAGGGTCTTTGCTATAAAAAAAACATATATAATGTTTTAGGGTTCTGTGTAATTTTCTAGCAAAAAAAAATGATGATTTTTCCATGTAGGAGAGAAATGTCAGAATTGGCCTGGGTGG